>CAUYQG010276074.1:0-10231 GCA_963574415.1 Tarsius wallacei | reverse complement strand
ATATATATATCCTTTTTTTTGTTTGATCTTTTCTTTTTCTTCCAACAAAACTTATCCAAAAAAAGCTAAACTCAAAAAACACCATGTAATAAGAACCAAATTAATGGCACAGATACTGAACCAGAAAGACTTCTGGGGTGGTTACATTTGTCAGGCCTAAGGTATTCCCAGGAGACTTTATAGAGGTAGTGGTATTTATGTATCCCATACTTATCTAGAGTTGTAAAACATACTCTCACATGTGATAACTTGTGGAATTGTTCGTTTATCTCTGGGTAGAAGGTTTAGCATTTTACATCCCTAGAAGGGAAGTGATTAGCACAAGGTCACACAGTTAATAAACCACTAAGTCTGTAGTGGAATCAGGGTTTCCTGGCTCCCAGTTCTGTACCTTTGCACTTAGAAACAGCCAAGAATGGGACAGGCAGGGTTTGAATAGAGGGGAAAAGAGAAAAGAATATGTCAGGCTGAGGAGCCTGCATAACCTGATCAAAGGCTAACAAGCCAGAGAATCAGGGAGGGCATGTCTGAAGTGCTGGTTGTAGTCAAAGGTCTGTATGGAGGAACAATTAAAAGTCCATCTGGTGTTCCTGGATTTTGCTCTCCAGCCTCCAGTTCTTGGTCTCCAGACTTCTCACCCTCTCCAGGTAGGAGGCCAAGCAGTCATTCAGCTCTTGCATGGTCTCCTCCTTGCTCTGGCTGCCCCCAGACTCCCGGTCATCCCTGTGGTCAGGCCCCCGGAACCCCGGCTGCCCCGGAAACTGGTGGAGCAGGACACAGGACATTACCTCAAGATAATTGAGGACCCGAGGGCTCAGATCTTTGCAACTTCTGTGGACAATGTCCACATCATTCTGCAGATTGACAACGCCCATCTTGTTGCTGATGACTTTAGAGTCAAGTATGAGACAGAGCTCACCATGTGCCAGTCCATGGAGAGTGACATCCATGGGTTCCGCAAGGTCATTGATGACACCAATGTCACCCGGCTGCAGCTGGAGATAGAGATCAAGGCTCTCAAGGAGGAGCTGCTCTTCATGAAGAAGAACCATGAGGAGGAAGCAAAAGGCCTACAAGCCCAGATTGTCAGCTCTGGGTTGACCGTTGAGGTAGATGCTCCCAAATCTCAGGACCTCAGCAAAATCATAGCGGAAATCCGGGCCCAGTATGATGAGCTGGCTCAGAAGAACCGAGAGGAGCTGGACAAGTATGGTCCCAGCAAATTGAAGAGAGTACCACAGTGGTCACCACGCAATCCACCGAGGTTGGAGCTGCCGAGATGACTCTCATGGAGCTGAAACGTACAGTGCACTCCTTGGAGACTGACCTGGACTCCGTGAGAAACCTGAAGGCCAGCTTGGAGAGCAGCCTGAGAGAGGTGGAGGCCCGCTACACCATGCAGATGGAACAGCTCAATGATACCCTGCTGCACCTGGAGTCTGAACTGGCACAGACACGGACAGAGGGCCAGCTCCAGGCCCAGGAGTACAAGTCCCTGCTGAACATCAAGGTCAAGCTGGAGGCTGAGATCATCACCTATTGCCGCCTGCTAAAGACGGAGAGGACTTCAGTCTCAGTTATGGCCTGGACAGCAGCAGCTCCATCCAGATCATCCAGAAGACCACCACCTGCAGGATAGTGGACAGCAAATTGGTGTCTGAGACCAATGATACCAAAGTTATGAGACGCTGAGGTGGTGGGAGGAGGGTGCCCTTAGGGGAAGTAGGAAGTCAACAAAAGTTCAGAGGTAAAAAAAAAAGCCTACCTGGAAGAAAGGGTAAATTGGATTTTCAAGGCCTGAGGCCTGCCATAGGAGCTTAGTATGCTGACATCCTAGCTTCCAGAGTGTCTGAAGTTTCTGGCTCTGTGATCAATCCAGCAGCTTGCATTTCCCAGCATGTTCATCAGAGGGCACTGCCGTGTTATTTTGAAATGCTGGCAGTTGAGGATCTAGGACATGTGAGGCTGAGTCAGCCTTCAAGTAGACTCTTCATTTTGTACTAAAAAAGTTTCCTTCCCACCTTGGTTTACTGAAAAGTCAGTCCACTTTTCATCCAAGAAGCTTCAGGCTTGCTGAGCTACTCTTCTCTCTCAAGTCTGTTCTGGTCTTAGTTTTTTTTTTTTTCCTTTCTGTAGTTTTTTTTTTTGAAGTCAGAGTCACTGTCATCCAGGCTGGAGTGCAGGTGGCATGATCACGACGATCACAGTTCACAACAGCCTCGACCTCCTGGGTTCAAGCGATGCTTTCGACTTCAGCATCCTGAGTCACTGGGACTACGGGCATGTGGCACCACACCCAGCTCATTTTTTATTATTTTTTATTTTTTGTAGAGACCAGGTTTCACTATGCTGCCCAGGCTGGTCTCAAACTCCTGGGCTCAAGCAATCTGCTCGCCTCAGCCTCCCAAAGTGCTGGCATTACAAGCATGAGCCACCACGCCCAACCTCTGATTCTTGACTCCTATTTTTCTCTTTTTATTTTGTCTCTAGGAATATATAACCCTACTCATGATAATTCTCCTATCTCTGTACACCTATCACCTCCTCTCTTCTTACTTATATTTGTCTCCTCTCTGGAAATGGTTGGGCTAAGGCTTCCCATTCATGGATTCTACTTTTGCCTTTATGCAAAAGATACAAAATTCATTGATTACAGGATTGTCTCCTGAATGCTTACCTGAGGCCAAGCAAAATAAATTAAAACTGGTGACTTCCCTCATAAAGACCTTGAGGTATAACGGAGAGTGTGTTAAGATATGTACAAGCCCCATACAATAGCAGGAAAACTGGGAGATAGGTAGAAATAAAGCACCGTAGGGGCCCAATGGGTTTATTAACATTGACTGAGAGGGGACCAAAATTGGAAACGTAAATTTGACAGAAGAGTAGAATTTGAAAAAGAGTCAGAGAGGAGGGTGAAAAGTCAAGAAACAAGGAGAACAGTAACATAGGGTCCTAATTTGGGAGTGGGGGTCAACAGAGAGTGTTGGGGGGAGAAGAGTTTCTGGCAAAATTAAGTAACAGTGTCAACTCTGGAGCTAGACTGCCTACGTTCAATTCTAGCTCTGTCACCTGTCAGCTATGAAACTTTGAGCAATTTTCTTAGCCTTTCTGTGCCTCAGTTTCTTCACCTGTAAAATGGGAAAAACTCCACAATATCTGATATTCAATTACAAAAATCTAGAAAGCTCTGTAGTCCCAAAATAAATTTGGTGTCAGTATATGAAGTGGCATGAGCCTCTTCAGAGTCTATATCTAATTTAATGTGTAGCTTTAAACAAGTTGCAGCAATATTAATGTGTTTGATATTGCCCTAGATCTTCCTGAGGATGTTTCATGAAATTTGGCATTTTCACCTTCCAGAAATCTGAAAAAATTGAATTGTTAAATATATCTGGGTTGAGGATTTTTCTTTAAGGGATTGTAGACCTATATCATCTATTCTATGGTTTTTTAAATAAGATAATTGAATGAGTTAATTTGTGTAAAGGACTTGTAACAGTGTTCGGTTCATAGTAAAATATCAAAACGTGGTCATTTTTGTTATTATCATTTTGGCAAGATTATACAAAGACTTGATTGTCTATTTAGGGGATTTAGATTTTATATCTAGGGAGCTATTGAAAGTTTTTTTTTTTTTTTTTTACAAAGGAAGTAATATGATCCCATTTTTATAAAATGTAATCCTGATAGTAGTGTGAATGATGCTTAATAGAGGTGGGATTGGGTTTGGGGCTTAGACATGAGACAGGGAGAATCATCAGATGTATTTTGTAACAATAATAGTGATTTAAATGAGAGATATTGGAGATCTCAATTAGGACAATGACAATAGGGATAAAGAAAAAGGGATGATTTCAAGACAGATCTCATGCAGAATAAATTTGATGATGTAGAGTTTGAGCAAGAGGGAACAGTAGAAAACTAATGGCATTTTCAACTTCCAAGACACTGCTACAAGTGAGTTTTATCTCATTTACTTCATTCATTGTATAGTAGGGAAAATGAAGCCCAGATAAAAGACTTGCTCAGGGCTAGCTAGGTCTAAAATATAGGTTTTCTGTTCATTTCCCTATCTGTGTTTTTATCTGTTTACTATATGAAAGCACTTGGTATGTTCGAAAAGTCCTGGCTGAATATGATAGTACCTGTGTTGGGTCTGTGGAGATGGTAATGGCAACTCCTAGGCTCCTCATTACATATTCTTCTGCCTACTTGATGTCTCTTCTGCCCTTCCAAATCTGTCTGTTCACGAATCTTACTAAACAAGTGTCAAAGTTCATTTAGTGGTTCCTAATTATAGATGGGTGAAAGCTGCCTCACTCTGGTACACATTGGTACTCCCTCACTTTCTCAAGAAATGTTTACCCATATGTTCTTTCTCTTTTCTCATAGCCTAATAGAATTTCTCATTTTTTTCTTCAGGGCGAAAGCAAAGCAAAGGACCCCTATCTGAAGTATTCTAAGGTTGCCTTTTTTCCTGCTAAAGGAGAAGCCAAGAACAGAAGGCATTTAAGATCTCAACAAACAGGTTAGGAAAGGATTTGGGGTGTGGGAGAGTGGGGAGGATAATTCCTAGGCTCTGACATTTTATTTCATGGAAGACTAAAAATACCCTATTATTGCCAGGTATGAAGGCAATGATCAGCTATTAAAGGTTTTTGAAAAAAGAAGTCATGTGATCTTATCTTTGTTTTATACATGTAACCCTGATGACTTGAGGTGGGGAGGAAAAAGGAAGCTTTCTACTCCTGCTGGGGGACCCTGAACAAATCACTTTGTAATAATGGTAATAAAATAATTTGGGGGCACACACCACAGGTATTTATTGGTTTTTATTTTTGTAGCATTCTTGTGATGTAGGGAGGGACAAATGTTGATTTTTTTTACCTCTTCAACTTTTGAGGAAACAGAAACCCAGAGTGATTGTTCAGCTAGGGAGTCCAACAGAAAATTAGAGGACAGAGTTGAATTTAGGCCCCTAATCTCTTGAATTCTGGTCAGCCTACTGTTTTGAATGCCTTTGGATATAAAAATGACTCTGTGGTTCATCTTCATTTCATCCTAGGGACTCAAGAAATCAACAACTTGAGGTAGAAGTGTCTCTAGATTTGTAAGGGGAAGTTTTGGGACTGATGCTGCCAGGCATTAGCTGAGGAGAAATGGGCAATCGCACTAGTCTCCTAGATAAGAGATAGTACATTGAAAATTGTTTTGACTTCAACCCCTTACATGGATTGGATTTCAAAATTACTTGGTTGAAAGGGACATCCCTGAGTCCAGTCCATCTGGTATGAACCTTTATTTTCTTGATCTAATTGACCTAAAGTGCCATGCTTCCTGGAGTACTAGATGTATATATGTTGGAGTTGGGCCTCTCTTTTCACTCATTCACTCACCAAATATTGACTGAGTGCTTGCCATGCAACACTGTTCTAGGGACTGGGGATAGAAAACAACACAGACAAAATTATCTGCCCTCACAGAATGTATTGCTTGGTTCCCAGTGAGAATGGGGTTTCTTGGTGGCTGGTACAGGTAAAGAGGCAGGTTTTGTGGTACCACTAGACTCAGGCTAAGAGATTTCAGATCTATCTGACTAAATGAATGCAGACTCTGCCCACAAATGTGAATTCTTATGAAAAAAACAACCCCAAAAGGCTATAGAACAAAAGACTCAATTTTTTTGGTCAGTGACCCATAGACACTTTCTATGTAATAGTTTAGCCCTGGAACTACTCTGTAACTCAGTGAAAGGAGATACCAAATCAGAGTGGCTGTTCAGCAGTGCTACACTGTAGGAGGTTTGTTCCATTTGTTCCATAGCGTCCCTGGACGTGAACACCTAGCCAATCTCCCCACGCTACCAGAATATCTCTTCTGGGAACTCTTACATATGAGATAGGCAATATTCTAATTTTTTACCAGAACCAAGGCAAACCTGAGCTTAAGTCAAAAAGTGGGAGGCAAAGAGTCAAAGTGTAGATTTTTTTTCATTTTTATTGTTTGTTTCTGTTCTTGTATTTGTGATCTAAGATGAGTGTTCATCTCTTTGAAATAACTTGCTATATCTATAAAATGTTTTTTGTAAGTTTCATGATACCCATAGTGCAAAAACTTATAATGGATTCACTAAAGGCAAAAAGATATGAATTAAAACCTACTAACAGATACAATTACTTAGCCACAAAAGAAGGTGAAAAAAGGAAGGGAGACATTATGCAGCAACTAGAAAACAAGAAACAAAATGGTAATAGTACATCCTTACTTATCAATAATAACACTCATTGTAAATGGAGTCATTTCTTCAATTAAAAGGCATAGAGGGGATGAATGGATAAAGAGGCATGATTCCCCTATATGTTCCTTGCAAGAAATACACTTCATCTATCAAAACACACATCACACATAGACTGAAAGTGCAAAGGTGGAAAAAGACATTCCATGCATCTGGAAACAAAAGAAAAGAAAAGAAAACAGACAGCAAAGTAAAGGGACAACCCACAGAATGGGAGAAAATATTTTAAAACTATTCATCTGACAATGGATTAATAACTAGAATATATAAGGGACTCAAACAACTTATTAGTAAAAGAAATCTGTTTTGAAAATGGGCAAAACATTTGAACAGACATTTCTCAAAAGAAGACATACAAATAGTTAACAGACATATGAAATAAAGCGCAACAACACTACTTGTAAGAGAACTGCAAATCAAAACCACAGTGAGATATCATCTCACCCCAGCTAAAATAGCTTTTATAAAAAAGACTGGGAATAATGGGTACTGGCAAGGATGTGAGGATAGAGAAACCTTTCTTCCCTGTCGATATCAACATAAATTAGCCACAATGAAAAACTGTGTGGAGGTTCCTCAAAAAGTAAAGACAGAACTACTATATAATCCGTTGATTCCAGTACTAGGTATACATCTAAAAGAAAAGAAGTCGGACTTCCGGCAAGACGGCAACGGGGCAGCATGGTCTGTGAGACCCTCTGTGAAAGAGAACACTCATAAAAACCCTAGCTCTCTCCCAAGGGCCACAGCTCCCATCTTCAGCAGCCTGCTCTTCACAGGGAGCTCAGCCGGGAGCACTACCACCATTGCCACTACTCAGACATCATGGTGGTCTGGGCTTCTGTGGCAGCCACGGATGCCACTGCCCGCCCATGCCTGAGGCAACCCATGACTTCGGACTGTGAAGCCCTTGCGAGCAGAATCTTCTGAGATCGTGCTGCCTGGCTGCTGCTGCCACTGCCACTGCCACGCCAGGCCCCTTGCCCAGAGCCAGGCCTATGGAGCTACCCCCATGTGTGGGGAGGTGGCCATAGTGAGTCGCAGATACCGGCTCACGCCCCTATGGACTGCAGGCTTCAGCAGCTGCAGCGGTGAGATAGCACCACCTGCTGGGGATCCAAGATAACAACATCAAAACGGGAATGACAGATGCTCTTCCCCCTTGTTAAATAGACAAGGCCAGATCACAGTAATAGACTGGGTAGGGACCCCATATCTGAACTGTTCTTCACAGCAGGCCAGGGGCAACTGACCCTAACTGAACAATTCTACTAGCCTGCAAAGACAGCTAGAAATCAGAGCTGAAAGGACATTGAACTTAAAAGTCTCAGAGTGTACTTGATTGGTTCTGTTAGTCTACTGACTTAAATCTATCCCTTTTCCCTCTTTTTTTTCTTTTCTTCTTTTTTCCTTTTTTCTTATTTCCCTGTAAACCCCATATTTGAATAGAGGAATAACACACCAATAAGGAGGTTGGTCAGCGTGTATGTTAGCATCACTGTATGTTTTAGTTTTTTATATGGTTGTTGGTTAGTTTTCAGTTGTGGTTATTGTTTTGCTTTATATTTGTTTCAATATTCGTGTCTCTTTTCACTTGCCAGTCGGTACACTCATCTGTTTTTCCTCTCACTCCTCTCTCTCTCTACCCCCCTCTTCCCCTCACTGCCTGCTCTATTCTCTTCCCTCTATTAACTTCATTTTGCTTTCAGGGAGTAAACCTACAACCCCACTGCATGGGCAGACTCCAAGGCAGTGGGAAGTGGGTTTCAGACTATCCATACACCTGTTGGCAGATACTGGGATCTGCAAAGAGATTTTGAATCACAGCTCCCCCATAATTAAATCTCAAAACTGCAAAAAGGACTGCCCTCAACCTACAGTCCAACTCCATAACTGAACAAAGGCAAGAGGAAAAACATTAGGAAGAATAGGAGATTGACCAAACAGAAGTAAAAGCAACCCCTCAACCCCCGAATAACAGAATTAAAGAAGATGAGGAAGTAGAGGGAAGGGACAAGTAGGGAGGAAAAATCTGCACAAATGAAGAAAAACCAGAAGACGAATATAGGGCTCACACACACCCTGGGAGGTCAGACACTGAGAAAACAGACTTTGGAACACAGACAATGAACAGCCCCCAGAATGACTGGTCACATGCAACAAACCCAAACATCAAGACATTAATAGAGAGAATAAAAAAATTGAGGAGAGACAAGAGGAAAATAGGAAGGAGCTGATGAGAGAAATAACAGCAGTAAAGAATACTGTGATGGAAATAAATAGCAAACTAATAAGCATGGAAATCAGAATTAGCCAAGCAGAAGAAAGAATCTTAGAACTTGAAGACCAAAATACATAACTAACCCAAGCTTTCAAAAGCATAGAAAAGAAGCTTAAAAAGACAGAATAACACCTTCAAGAGATGAATGATTACTTCAAGAGGCCCAATCTTATAGTAATTGGACTTCCTGAGGCTGAGAGAGAGTCAGAGGTCACACTGGATCAAACATTTCATGAAATCATTCAAAAAAACTTCCCTCATCTCATCAGTGATGTGAAAATTCAAACACAAGAGATTCAGAGAACCCCTGCAAGACAACAAATGAGAAGACCAACTCCCAGACACATAATAATTCTCCTAAACAAAGTAGCTATAAAAGAAAAAAATCCTAAAGGCAGCAAGAGAAAAAGGTCAGACTACCTACCAGGGAAGACCAATTAGAATAGCAGCAGATTTATCTACAAAAACCCTCCAGGCTAGGAGAGCCTGGAGCCCTATCTTCAAAGTTCTAAAAGATAAACAATTTCAACCAAGAATAACCTACCCAGCCAAGCTAAGCTTCATCAGTGAGGAAGAATTGAAATCTTTCCCAGATATCCAATCCCTAAGAACTTAGGCTGCCACCCGACCACCTCTAGAAGAAAAACTTAAGAAAATACTGAACACGGAAGAAAAGGAAAAAAGAACAACAACATTCTTCATAAGAGTACAGACAAAAGATTAAAAAACACACATGAACCATCTCCAAAACCAAAAGAAAGACAACAAACAAATAGGAACAACAACTCTGTAAGAACATTATGATGGGGATCAATATTTAGCCTAAATGTGAATGGACTAAATGCACCACTGAAAAGACATAGAATGGCAAAATGGATAAAATATCACCAGGCAACAATTGATAGCATTCAAGAGACTCACCTCACTAGAAAGGACACTCGCAGACTCAAAGTAAGGAGATGGGAAACAAACTTTCAGGTGAACGGAACACAAAAGAAAGGAGGAAATGCAATCTTAATTTCAGACAAAATACCCTTTAAGCTATTAAAAATTTAAAAAGTTACAGAAGGCCACTATATAATGATAAAAGGTTCAATCCATTAACAAGAAATATCCATCTTAAACATATTTGCACCCAACATATGTGCGCCAACTTCCATAAAGCAGCTTCTATGTAAACTAAAAAAAGATATCAACTCTAACACTATCATAGCTGGGGACTTCAATACCCCACTCACAACTCTAGACAAATCATCAGGACAAAAAATCAGCAATGAGATCTAGACCTCAATGTGACTCTTGACCAAATGAACTTAATTGATACCTACAGAACACTCTATCCAATGATGATAGAATATACATTCTACTCATCACCACATGGAACGTACTCTAAGATCGACCACATACTTGGCCATAAATCAAGCATAAGAAAATTTAAAAGGACCGAAATTTTACCATGCACCTTCTCGGACCACAGTGGAATAAAAATAAACATTAACACCAACAAGGTCCCCCCCAAAACCAACAAAGACATGGACACTAAACAGCGCTATGCTAAACAACTCCTGGGTCAATGATGAAATCAAAACAGTAATTGAAAGATATCTGGAAACAAATGAAAATGAAGAAACATCTTACCAAAATCTCTGGGA
>CAUYQG010276072.1:0-16129 GCA_963574415.1 Tarsius wallacei | reverse complement strand
CTCAGCCTGTAATCCCGCGCCTTTGGGAGGCTGAGGTGAGTGGATTGCCTGAGCCCGCGGGTTCGAGACCCGCCTGGGCAAGTGAGACCTCATCTCTACAATAAATCAAAAAATTAGCCAGGTGTGGTAGCACGCGCCTGTAGTTCCAGCTACTTGGAAGGCTGAGGCAGAAGGATCGCCAGAACCCAGCAGGTCGAGGCTGCGGTGGCTGGGAGCGGCCACTGCACTCCAGTCTGGGCAACAGAGTGAGACTCCAACTCAAAAAAAAAATTAAAAATAAAAATAAATAACAAATAAAACTAAATTAAAGTAATTTAAAAATTTAGGTTTGGGAATATAATTTCTCCCATGTGTGAAATAAGTTTCTTTCTGGTTCTGCTTGCTTGTATTTCTGGTCAATCTTTTAAATTTTGCAAAAACATAAGCTAGGACTTTAGTAGGTAAGGTTATCTTTAGGCAAGTCTACCTGACTCATAAGCAAAAACAATATGGCTTAGTAGGATAAATAAATTATATGATAGGCTAAAAGGTCAGTTTTGCATCTTTCAAAATGACTATTAGAACAAGAAAAATAGGAAATACTGATAGCAGTGTAATGACTCTAAAGTCAATGCTTCCAGGTAATCATTAATGAAGTCATTTTAAATGCCAACAAGCAGGACCTTGTTTTTCTCCCCTCATACAGGCAGGATCCAGTGGCCCAATTAAGCATGAAAATTGCTATAAATTTCATCAGAATCCTGGGGAACCCAAACACCAGGTTCTATCCCTCGAATACTTAATTGCCTGAAGTATCTGATTACAACTGCCCTGAGTTCATCAGAATCTACCATCGTTTATGAGTCTGTCATCCTTACAGGGAAACTAGAAAACAAGATATTAAGCATGTTGTCATGAAGAAATAAAAAGTTAGGAAAAGTATAAATTCTTAGTTTTCATAAAGGAAACATATTTCAAAAGGGATTTAAAATGATAAACTAATGTGATTCTATTCCCAGCCCCCACTCATACCATAAAAACCCCCTATTCCCAAATAAGAAGTGAAGAACTATTTTTTTCTGGGTTACATACATTTTTATTGTCTTATAATATAATTTTTCGACAAGTTAAAGTCCTACAGGATTGGAGTTCAATACAAGTTTATTAAGAGGCAGAGAATAGTTGAAAATAGCCTATCTTTAGATTGTATTTCACCAATTAAGCCTTTAAATAAATCTCTCCCATGTGATTTGTAAATGTGTAATTTATTCTATTTGTAGATAATTCAATAACCAATACAGTCACAACAAATTATATTTAAGAAAATCATTAGAACCAATAATTATATGGCAAATAAATTATAGCCTGGGATGTAGAATTTCTACTGTAACATGATTTATGTGGTACTGAAAACACCTACAATCTATATAACCACACTAAAAATAAGCAAGTTTACTTTTTTTTAAATAGGCCAAGGCAGATCACTTAAAACTTACACAGCTTTGCAACCAAAGCACTAGCAAAAACCATTTAAAAAAATCTAACAAAAAAACTAGCCTGGTTTGAAAAAGACATGTTAAATTTTTATTTAATAAATAGGTGGATATCATAACGGTGGATATCATAAAGTAAAGAAAAGCTAAGTATTTGAGGTGATGCATAAGCCAATTACCCCCATTTGATCATTACAATTTATACATGTATCTAAATATCACACTATACAATTATTGTCAATTAAAAGAAAACTTAAATTTTTAAAAATCTTTAGCTTTTCTCCATAATTATATAACTTGTTTTAATAAAACTCAATTGTCATGTAAAAGTTTATGAAAAGGTAAATTTTATATGATGTAAATACAATTTTAGTAGGCATTTCTGTGATTTCTCAAATGAATGCATCCCCAACAATTATGCCGTGGCCATCACTGCTATCTGGTGGCAGCATACCCTTATTTTAGATAAAGTACTAAGTACTGAACTTATAATCTGAAGTATACAGTGATTGAGGTAGTAGATATCATAGTGAGGAAAAAGTCATTTTTAAAATACTGACCATTCTCGTCTGTCTATACTGCCTCCTGCCAACATCATTTTTAATGGGTGTATAGTAAGAGTTATGTCAACTTCTTCAACCTGCCTACAATTTTTGCAAATTTTTGCAAAGTAATCTTGTCTTCTCTTCTGGGGTGTAAATTCATCTATAACTCTCCTCTATAAGTATTTAATTTCCTGTGATAATGTTTATGTTTTGAAATCTCTAATCTCATCATTAATCCTAGCAATCTGACTTATTACAGGCATAGAATATTTTATGAAAACTGCTTCTCTTATTCTACTTGCTGTTACATAGCAGTTATGTACTCTTCAAATATACAAGATATTTTGCACAAGATATCCTGTATCTTGATTTTGTACTATATTCTAAATGTTAAGCTGTTTCTCTTGGTTTGCTGAATAGGAATCTACCAGTAGAATGTCTAGGTCAGTAGTATTTCTTCATTTTATAGATGCAAAAATGGGGGCTTGGGATTCAAGTTTGTGCCTGTTAACTGGAGTGATGCAGTTTTCTGTAGCTCTTCCTTTCGCCATCCTGGATCAACATAAGAAGCCACAAAGACATTAAATCATTTTGAATATTTTTAATAACATGTTGGTTAGCTGGAAGACTAGAAACAAAAGAATAGCGGCATTTATTTTGAGCTTGATGGATTTATGTGTAGTGGTTTCAAGAGTAATGATGCTACATTCAAATACTAAAATTTTCTCCCCAAGTAATTTAGTAATAACAAAAAGCTAGATTTTTTTTCTTATTTGAGGTCATAACTCTCTTTCATTGACACACTAATTTCTCCTATGTTTAATTTTTTTATTATTGTAATTAAGTGCCATTTTATGAGCAATCATTTCAAAATAGGTATTTGTTGATTTGGCAGGTTCACAATTTGTTAAGTAAAAGTTTTGTTAACATGGAATTAATTATGCCTTATGCAAAGAATTCCTAAGATCAATGAATTATATTAAAGCTTTAGCTTTTTGATATACCAATGTCATAAAAAATATTATATGTGTTTATATTTGTCTCATCTGTTCACTTTATTTTTGGTGAAATAATAAAAGTAGAAATATTTGGCATTTTTGAGAAAGCTCAGTATACTGTTTTATTATTAAATATACTAAAAACCTGAAAATCAGAAACCCTGTCAGTTTATTGTTAATATGCCATAAGATTTGTGTATTTATGTGATATTATAAGGTCACTGTACCCAATAAGGGGATGTAAGTGACTTTTTCTTTTTTTTAAAGTGATTATATAGTTGACATTATCAGTGGGTGGTCAGAGCTCTTTCATTTGTCAGAGATAAACTTTGAAGGTAATTTCAATGTTTGCAAGTAGTTACCGAGTTATGTTACCCTTCATTCGAGTCAGATTTACATTTCTTGATTGTTATTTTCATTAAATGGAAACAAGAGTGCATTGCTCCATTAAAGTTTCCTGTGAATTCAAAGCCTTGAGTAAAACCTCATTAATCTGCACCCCATTTGTTCAGAGGATGTAATAATTTAGAAAAGAGCTGGGCTGAAGTTTACTTTCCTGCTATCTATAAAGAAAGGATTACTAACCCATTAACCAAATTAATAGTGCAAACAAGATTGGAAGAACAAATGGTATTAAACACCCTTAAGCACTTTAGAAGTACCCATATACCTAAAGACAACCTAAACTATAAATATAAAATATTCTTAGTTTTCTTTAAGCAGGATCTCTGTCCAACAGCAATGATGAGAGTTTAAAATGGCCCTTCTTTGAAATACTCTAGTCCACTATTACCCACTTTAAACCCAGTTACTCCAAATTTGTACGGTTTGACTGAACTTGGCAGAAAAATTGTGACATTTTTGTAGAGTAGGTGGTTTGGCAGTGTTACATAGTGATTACTAGAAAAGTGAAGAAAAAGACCCTTCCCCAATTATAGTGTTCACCAAAGTAGTGGCATTTTGATGTCTAACTTGTAGTACAGCCAGCTATTTGAGATGGAAACATTTAATTTGTTGTGTGTCTAATACTCCTTCACAAAGATTTATCCTATACAAACTCATGAACCTAGATCTTAGCACACTACTCACCACAGGACTCCTGCTTGCACAGAGTAGGTAATCAATGATTGTTGAACAAGTGAATGAATGAATCTAATTCAATGTATGCTGGAAACTATCTCATCAGGATGGAGAGTTCTCTTCTTCTCTATTGAATGGAATATGCATTTTTCATCTCTGTAGGGAGCTAAAACAAAGGGTTTATTTTAAACCTTGAAATTTTATAACTAGCTTATTAAAATTTTAAGTTTGTTCTATCACTTGATTCCTCTCCTCCCCCTTCCCCCCACCCCCACACACATACCCCAATAACCTCACAGGATTGCTGATTTCTGTTTCTCAGGATGTTATCCCAAGGAAGGAAAGAAACCCAACGAGGATTTCATCATTTTCCTCCTCCTCCTCTGCTTAACTGTGATCACACACTGAAAGCTCCATCCTGTGCTGATGTTTGAGAATCTGTTACCATGGAGCTATTCCCCAGCTCAAAGGATGGTTTTATTGCATACAGTGTTACAGGAAAAGAGAATGGTTAAAATTAAACTTTAAAAAAATTCCTGATTAATAATAATAGAAAATGGGGGAGGGGAGCTTTCAAAATCACCTACAGGGTGGAATACAATACATCTTTATGGTTGCCCTTGCTCTTGCTGTCCAGATATTTTCCTTTATTTTTCACTTTCTGTTTTTGGGAATAGTATTGCTTACAAAAGACCGTGCTGTCCACTAGCTTCTGGGCATAAGTCCAAAATACAAGTGAACATTAACTCAATTCAGCAGTGAAGATTTCCTTAGAGACCTCCATAGGACTTCACTAGTCCATTTCTACCAGCCTGCCTCTGACCTGTGCCCTCCCAGACAAAGCTACTTAAAGAAAAAATAATAAGATTTGGTGCTTGTATGGAGGTCAGGAAGGATACAAAAGAGTGAAGGATAAGTACAAGATTTTGAAGCAAAGGTAACTTGAAGAATGAAGGTAACCCTGACACCAAGGCAGGTCTGAAGGGAGGTTGATGCTGAGGGAATAAAATTAGCTCCTCAAATGAAGGTCTTCGTTATACACAGAACCTGCCACTTTACAGCTGGTAATGATCCTGCCATGAAAGCCATCACCTTGTTTTTTTACATTTTTTACATGGATTGGATGATTAGGATTTATTGTTTTTGTGGACCCATAATTTTAGAAATTTAGAATTTTTTAGTTATACTGTATGTAGCTCAATATTATGTACATTTTCAAGAACTTTGAAGCACCTTATTTATGAAAAAAGAAGTTATACATTTGCCAAAAATTTCTTTCCCAGATAAAAACTCTGAAAAGTTGTTTTTTAGAACTTTCAAGTGAAATAAAATTTAGAAATACATTAGGAGGCAAATATAACGAGTTGCAATTAAATCTTTCAAATGCCTTAAAATAGTTCTTAAGTCATTTGCCAAGATCCATGATTCTTTGGTAGATAAAGGACGATGACTGTTCAAGAAAGAATTCAAAGCATTCTCTGCTTGTGGGACCTCAGTCCAGAGAGAAGCTCAGAAGTGGGTCAAGGACTGAAATATGGATCCTTTGTCAAGCAGGGGAGCCACATTGGCAGTGTTTGACTTTGGTACAAACAGAATATTTAAGGTATGTTACATAAATCTGACAAGTGTCATGATGACACTAGGGGTCAGAAGTTAGAGAAATGAGTAAGTTGTGACTTGCATGACAGAGTTTAAGAGCTCAGGCTTTCAATTAATAGCTAGGTGTTTGTTTAAATTCTTTAAGCCTCAGGTTCCTCATCTGTGAAATTGGATTCATAATCATATTTGCTTCATAAGATAGTTGTAAGGATTAAATTAGACAATACATGTGAATTAGGTTAGCCATTTACATATAATAAGTTCCCAGTCTATGGTAAGAATAATAAGTATGAATGGTTATTTTCATAAACATTTAAAATCTCCTGAAAGGCATTTAATGGATGCATATCTACTTTGATTTTATGGGCATTATGGATCCTTCCTGTAGAATATGCTGAATTTAGAGATTATTGGAAAAACTTCAGCATAGCATTCTTGATTTCTTCTAACCAGTCTAAATGGAGATGGGTCTAATTTTATTCTAATGCTATATCTCAATCTAGGTGAAGAGTTCAAGATTCTTTTGTCATGATGGAAAGATCATCAATGATCATTTGAAGGCTTTATTCTCTAAGTAGTCATCAGAGCTCAATTTGATAAAGGCAATTTCTATTAAGTAGCTCATTGTTTCTACAGTGGAGTGCTCACATTCCACAGATTAAGAAACCAGTTAGAGGTCCCTTCTGGAATCTCATGATGTTAGAGATATTTTCAGACACCAAAGTTTAAAACTTGACTGGCCAGAAAGTGGACTAACTTAGAATCACAGCTATCCATGGAGAGAATTACTCTGATCTAGCCAATAGCTCCCATTCTCCTTTGCTTATCAGCAAGTCCTGTACTTGTCAGCAAATGCACCTAAGTCACCAGTTTTGGCATTGTTGTATTGCAGTGTTTGCTTTCTCTTTTTCCATCCCAGTAGACCCATTTTTGTCACTTACAAATCTGGTTTGAAGTATCATCTGGCTCCTGTGACTTGTTGGGACCTAATTTCTTCTGAGGTCTACATGATCCTTATACCTTCTGTGTTGATCATAATCTGATATTCTACACTTGTGGTAAGAAATGGGTGTTTAGTCAGAGCTGTTACAATAATCAATAAAACTGTTAGATATTCCAGGTCTTGAAGTACTATGAGAGATTTTAAATAAACATACTATAGAACAAAAAATAAAACACAAACCAAAAAAATCCAATTCTGTGGTATGTTTGGAAGAAACATAACCAGCACTTTCCCTGCTTCTTTTCTGTATGCATTAGTGTCTTCTAGGCACTTCATTCCTTCCCAGCAGTTGCCATCCGGGGAGTTGGAGACAACAAATACTCTTTTATATAAGCTGAAAACAGTGAGTAATAGATGAGAGCCTCCCACATCTTAGTCGTTGGTGTGGGCATTTCGATTCTGACCTTTAATGTAATTTCCCAACACAAGCAACTGATAATAGAAAATATCATCTTCAAAGCCCTTCATAACTCTGAAACATTTTCATCTATTGCTGAATTATTATAGTTTCCTGAAGACTATACAGATTATCTTTATTAGAAAAAAAAGTTTCCAATTTAAACTTAATGTTAAGGGTAACCCAATATTGGATGTAAACAGCTTCTCTTAGGCAGATGCAGATAAACACTAATAGAAAAGGAATGATACTATCTTAGGCCTGGACGTGGGGAATTAAGACTGAATTCTCAAGGTGGCACCAAGGCAAGCGAATTCTCAACCCAAGGCTGATAAGTAGATAATAATTAGAAAAATAAAACTGTTTCCTTTTTTGATGACAAAGCACAGATGTCTCCACTTGATTTCATATTAAGTGGAAGGCTTAACTGCCATTGTGGGGAGGAAGGAAGCTTTTTTTCCCCCCTCAGAAAGTACTGAAGCAGATTGTCTATTAAAAAACTTAATAGAGAATTCACAGACAGAGACCTCACAGCAAGGGAAAAAGAGTAAGTGGGTTGGGAAAGGGTGAGTCTAATAATAATAAGCAACTTTACTTCTGCCAGAAGTTCAATCTCAAAAATTCACACAATGTAACTCCATTTATATCCTTTCTTATTTGAGAATATTAAAGCCATGACTTCAATAGCTCATTATAGCAAGATTCCCCTAGAAATAAAAGTTGGACAAGGGCTTTTGTGTCCTTTTTTAAGGAAATAAGTAAACCCCCAAGTCTATAAGTACACATGTGTTACCAAGAAAGGAAGTGGAACAGCTCAGAAATCTGTTTTTCATACTAAAACCTAGTCAAGAAAATATTCCTTGACTCTGTTTACCGTAGCAATCTTTGAAAACTCAGAACCGATAGATATATGCACCATACCATGAGTCTCCCTTTCTCATGAACACTTGCACAGAACTTCTGCCTTAGTACCCATTTCCTTTATTTCTTTCCTTGTATATCATGCCATTTTATTTGATCAGCCACTGTTCGTAAATTTATATTTAAATTCATTCATTCAGCAAATACTTTTCTCATGTGTATTCTGTGCAAGTCACTGAAGACTCACAGAAAGGTAAGATGCTCATAGTCTGGTAGAGGAAATATCAACAGATCATTATAAGGCAGCCTGCTCAGTGTCACAGCACAGGTATGAACAGAGTACAGCAGGGACAAGCAGGAGACATTCTCCCTGAGAGTAACCCAGGTCTGCCTCCCAATGGACAAAGAGAATGGGAGGAGAGAGAACATTAGATCATGCGTAAAGACTTTCTGAAGAATGGACATTTGAGCTGTGTCTCCAAGGATGACGAATCTGTAGTCAAGCTTCACATGCAAGATTCTCATGAAAATAATGGCAACTAGAATATTAAACACGTGCTGTTTATATAAAGATAAGTCTTCTCAGAAAATTATAGTGAGTATCAGGGCATAGAGAGTAAATACCTTTCATTTGGGGGAAATTTTAAGAAGCTTCAGAAAATAGAAATAACAGACTATGAAAAGATCTCCACATGATTATTGCTAGGAAAACGTCTGCATCTACAAGCACCTTTCATTTTTTTTTAATCTCCATGTAAGTAAGCCTGGGAAGGTTTACTTATAAACTCGTTAATTTTCCAGGCATCACGGTGACCAGTAGATGCTATGTTTCATAATTAAAGACAAACTAAGTCTTACAGAGGTTAGATGTTTTGTCTGTGGTCTTGGAGCTCATCAGTGACAAAACAGTGAGTTGAACTTCAAGATCTTGATTGTATACTAATGTCCTAACTGTTCACAAAGTATTAGGAGCTTGCATTGTAGGAGGACTGAAAGTCAATATCGATTGATTATTATTACTAAATGGCTCAGTGTTACATGCCCTAAGACCTCCCCTTGCTCATAGCTAAGGCTGGCACTCTGCTTACTTACTGGAGCTCATCCTCTTTCACCTACAAGGACATGGCTTTAGCAATTCTCATTCTCTCATCTGCATCATCAATATTGTTCTGTCTATAAGATCTTTCATAATAGCACACTAACGTGTTTTTGATTACGTATTTTTTTAATCCCTCTACTCTGCTTTTACCTTCAACAACTTCCTATTTCTCTCCTTTTCTTTATGCCAAATGCCTTCAGAAAGTCTTTACGCATGATCTAATGTTCTCTCTCCTCCCATTCTCTGAAATCCGCTCCAATCACGTTGTCACCCATACCACTCTGCAGAAACCACCTTTGTCAAAGTCGTCAGTGAATCCCAAGTTCTTTACTTCGCTGGTCCATTCTGTATCCTCATCTTATTTTACTTTCAGCTACATTGACACAGTGGATCCTTTCTCCCTTCCTCCTTCAAACATTTTCTTCCCTAACTCTTAGGGCAATTTGATCTCCTAGTTTTCTTCCTATCTCATATCTACTTGGGTGTTTAGTAGAAATGTAAAACTTACAATGCTTGAAACTGAACTCATGAACTGCACCACACTCTCTCCTATCCCTGCATCCCAATCCCACTTCCTTTCACCACCCCCTCGCTGGCTGTTTCTCGTGCCTAGAATTCCCTTCCTCCAGACAGCTGCATGGCTTCCCTTTTCCCATTTTCAGGAGTCTACTCAAGCGTTGCCTTCTTATTGAAGCTTTTTCAGAGTGCTGGCAAAACACTGATGGCATTCTCGAATTAGAAAAATTCAAGAAAGGTTTAACAAAGGTATAGGCAGGACATAGGAAGCCCAAGAAAGATATGTGTATTCCAGGCCTGATAAAGCAGAGCTGATACCACCACTAGACCTTAGATGGACAATGGGTGGGAGAATTTATAAAACCCAATATGAGAGAAATGGGTAAACATCACCCTCCCCCTTGAGAGAAACAGTGATCTTTTGAACTTCTACTGGGGCTCCTCATTATTTGCACCAAATTAGAAGCCAGAAAGCAGAGGTGTTCACTGATACAGTCCATGTAGGTCAGCCTCCTGGGACAAAGAATTCAGAGAAAGGTGGAGAGTACATCTGGTTAGCCAAATGAAAGTTACCACAAGCAAAGTCCTCCCTCACCAGCCACATTTAAAATGACAAGCATGGTTCATTGTATCATCTTAGGGGTCCAGTGAAAAATGAAAATGTGGGACCGTTTGTTGAAGAATTATCAAGTTCAAGATAGTGACACTGAGTATTAAAGCACATGATAGCATCCTTTTGAATATGGGGCCCTGGGTAACTACCTGGGCCTCCCACTCATGAAGCCACACCTGATTTCAACCTTTCTTTCAACACTGGATTCCCTGTGCCTCTTCCCTGCTTAATTTTTCTCCATTATACCTATCTCAATATAACTAACATGCTAAATAATTGAACTTGTTTATTTAGTTTATTATTTCTCTGGCCCATTTGAATTTAAGCTCCCCAGGGCAGGAATTTTAGTATCTTTCATTATATGCTATATATAATGCCTCAAACTCTCCCTGGCACATAGTAAATGCAATGAATGTGTATAAATATATACAAATAAAATGAATAAACCATTCTCCTAGAAAAGGAAAGAAGAAAGGCTATAGGAAGAAATCTACCCTTGCTGATAGGGTTCCCCTTCCACAGCCTTACTTCTCTCTTCATTAGCCATAACTCAAAACTAAGTACAAGCCAACATCCCCCATTGGAAAGGGTAATTTTTAAAACTCTCAGTATTTAAGATCATCTGTCTTAGCAATTTTCTATATAAAGGCAGGAATCAAAACAAGTTCCATAACTTAAATTAACAGTTGGCATGTAGAATAGAAATGTACGCATGAATATAATTTTTAAGTTTTATAAGGTTTATTTCCCTGATTTGAACCTAACTAATATTCTTTGTTATTCCATTCCAGAATCAGTCTTTCTCAGAGTTCAATGGTTGGCCTATTTCTTTTCTCACACGGAGGCTCCACGGTATACTCTTCAGCCATGGGTTCAAAATAACATTTTAAGCAGCTGAGGCACAAACACTATTTCCAGCCTGTATCTTCCATCTGGGCTTCAAAATATATATGCTACATTTCCCTGCCTACTCCAGATCATCACTTGCAAATCTACAGCGATCTAGAGCTCACTCAGAAGGGGTGTAACTGCATCTCCATTCTCCTACTCCAGCCACCAGCCTGCTATTCCTGCTTTGCCTCTCTGGATAGTATCTTTATCCCCCATGATCTAGGACAGAAAAGTGAGAGTCATTGGTAGATTCTCTGTCTTCCTCATCCACCATCTAATTAACCACAATAGCCTGTTTTTTTAACCTCCTAAATATCTCTTATGTCTGCATCTTCCTTCTCATCTCCATGTCTGTTGTTCTAATTCATGTGCTCATCATTTCTAGTCTAGATTTTGACAGTGGTCCCCTAAGTCGTTTTGTTGTCTTTAACTGTACTATTATGTCATCCACAATATGGATGACATATATGGTCATCTTATGTTCAATCTCATCATGTCTCTCTTGTGTAAAGTTTGTTCAATGGCACTTTACCTATAGGATGAAATCTGAGCTCCTGTAAATGGCATATAATGTTCTCCAAGGTACTCTTTCTCTCTCTCTTTTCAAACTATACTACCAAATCACCAGACTACAATACTAGTACTTATTCAACCAAATATTTTTTGTAGCCTTTAAACTCTCCCTGCCTTAACACCTGATGTTTCTCCTACAGAAAATGTCTTTCCCAGTCTTATCAACCCAGCAAACTTTGCTTCTTCTCTAAGACTCATCTTTATTTCCTCGGTTCCTATTGTACCCTGTAACATTATAGCCTTTTATAGAACACTGTAATGATCTGTCTAAATATCTTTCACACCACTAGACTTGAAGCTTCTTTGGAGAAGAGACATTTTTAATCTTTGTACTCTATGCCTTGCACATTGCCCAGCACATACACACATATGTACTCAGTAAGTATGCGATGAACAAATGCTACATTTCGATTTTGACTATCACACAATATGCATATCTGTATATAAATTTAAACCACAAATCTAAAGCTCCATAATCATGATTTTAAATAAGCATTTAAGTTTTTAAAAAGTCTTTAAAACAGTATTCTAAATAATGAATCTGTTAACTTTTCTCTTATTTTTGTCTGGAAAGTACTGAAGGCAGCTAGTTTTAGTTTTCTAATGATTGTTTTAAAAAGTTATTTTTTAAATAAAAAAATGAGACCAAGCATGGTGGCTCAAGCCTGTAATCTCAGCACTTTAGGAGGCCGAGGTGAGAGGATTGCCTGAACCCAGAGGTTTGAGACCAGCCTGGGCAACTTGGTGAGACCTTGTCTCTACAATAAATCAAAAAATTAGCTGGCCATGGTAGCACGTGCCTGTAGTTCCAGCTACTTAGAAGGCTGAGGAGGAAGGATCACTGGAGCCCAGCAGGTCGAGGCTGCAGTGGCTGTGAGCATGTCACTGCACTCCAGCCTGGGCGACAGAGTGAGACTCCAACTCATAAATAAATAAATAGAAAGAAAATTATATATATATATATATCTCTCTAAATAAGTATACACAATAAATACTTTTGAACAAACTATTTCAAAAGTTTCTTTAAAAACTATAGTTTTATAGTCTAAACTTGAGATTAACATATGTAATTAAAAGTTAATATTTTAGAAACCATTTATGTTACAGATATTGTTATTTATGTCACAATCCCTTGCTTATATCATTCTGCATCAAATAATAGCCCCTCTCACTTCAAATATGTACTAATTGGAGTATGTGTTATCAGAGCCTGATGGTCAGATTAAAATTTGGCAGCATTTGGAGGTGAAGGTCTTTCCTTCTGTGTGAACACCTGCTGACAAAGTGGGAGGCTGCTCAACGGTCGAGTGGCACTTGTTCCATAGCAGAGAGATGGATGTATAAATTGCTGCATTGCTTTCTTCAATTTGTATAATCTCGAGTCCTCATCTGCATGTCATGCCTTGTTAGAGACGTTAACTGTAGGTTGGGAGCAAGTGTGAATGAATAAAGACAATGCCCGTTAAAAAAAAAAAAAAAAGAAAAGAAAAGAATAGAATGTACTGTACCCATGCCATGTTCCCTGGTTTTCTGAGGGACACATTAAAAGGATAATGTTCTTGTTGGAGGAATATATAGGGCAATAAACAGTTTTGTGGGTGATTAAACAGTGAAGTGAAGCCGAATACTCCAATTACTAGCACAAGACTCTTATTGCAAGTATGTTACGGTACCATGAAAATTTTCTTTTGTATATTAGTTTTTCTAACATTTTATGAACTTGCTTATAATTAGACTTATACTAAGCAGTAAGCAGATGTGTATCTGTTCACTTTAAAAATTCTAAATTGAATTTCCAAAATTCAAAATCCAAGTTAATATCACTAGACCCAAAAATAACTTTCCATTTTCTATAAACTATTTCTGTACCCATAGAAAAGCAGGAAGAAGAGAAGAGAGGACTGACATTTAATCCAAAACAGATATGCCTTTGGGTAGAGATAGCTGCTGAGTAAAGCTGACAGATTTCTACAAAAAGTGAAGTTCATAGATAGAAAAACTGTACTCTACCTCTACAGGCTATTAAATCTGGACTTTCGGAACAAGGACCATCTAGCTAACACCAGTCATCTCTGAAATAAGGTACTACTCATCTTGTTGTAGCATCAGTATTCACTGATGACATTAATTGGAATATCATTATTTTTACAATAGCAGTCAAGTATAGAAAAAAAGCTGTAAACCATTATATTGCTTTCTCCTCCTCTGGCACTATGACTGGAATGTTGATATCTTTTATTTTTTGACCCTGTTTTTCAGAATAGGAATCAAAAAGAGATGCATTATTTGATGAAATATATAAGCTTGAAGAGAGGATTGGAAAAATACTAGTTGAAAGAATTTCTCTGAAACTGAAATAAATGTGATGGTAGTTTCATACTATGCACTAGATTTTGCAGAAAAAAACTTAAGACCCTTTTACTGAGAAGCTTGAATGGTATCACAAAAGTTTTATGACAAGAAGTAAAGATCGCTAGGCTATCATTTGTCTGTCCCTGTTCATTGCAAAGTGACTCAGTATCTCCTGAACAAGGAATAAGTAAATTATCATGATGTTTAGGCAAAATTTACCTCCATTGTCTATATTCTCTCCTTATCTAAACTGTCTTCCTCTGTCACTAACTACACACATACACACACATCTTCAATTGAAAGACTCTTACCTTTTTGACCATTTCTCTTTGGCTGTTTTCCTTTGAAAAATCAGACACTATGTGTTAGCACATGTTATTGGTATCTACCAATACAGATTACCATTTAAGGGCCATTAGTCATGAACAAATTTGTTATTCCTGTATGTGGTTGTTAGAAAATTGAGGTGTCTTGATATTACTCTGATAGTTTAGAATTCAACATGTCACTGAAATGTGGGCTTCTTTATCTATAAATCCAATATAAAACTCTGTGGGTTCTTCCAATCCATGAGCATGGGATATTTTTCCATTTGATAAACCCATTTCTTACGCATATATCTCTGTGTGCTGATGCAAGGGGAGTTACTAAGGCATGTAACCAATGTTGCTTAACACTTTCTTTAGACTTGTTCTCAAGATAGTCTTTTCTCAAGAGCAAAAATGCAGCCAAATTAAGACAGCAAGGCTGAGCATGGCAGCTGATACCTGTAATCCCACACTTTAGGTAGCCGAGGCAGGAGAATTGCTTGCTCCCAGGTTTAAGACCAGCAGAGACAACATAGTGAGACCTCATCTCTACAAAAAAAAATACAAAATCAGCCAGATGTGGTGGCATGCACCTCTAAGCTCAGCTACCCTGGAGGCTGAGACAGAAGGATAGCTTAAGCCCAGGAGGCCAAGGCTGCAATGAGCTAGGATCATGCCACTGCATGCCAGCCGGGGTGACAGAGTAAGTCCCCATCTAAAAAAAAAAAAAAGACACAAGACCAAAAGTGCACAGAACATGGCTATATTCTTTATAACAAAAATGGTCCTGGCAACCAGATATATTACACACATGTCTGTGGCCAACATAATGTGGTATCTTCTGCCACAGTTGCTTTTCGAAATGATTGAAAGGTCTGTCAATGACAAGTGACTTTCTCTGAACACTTAATCTTTCTCTAAGAGATTAAACATTCTGGATTTTTTTTTAAATAAGGAGGGCATGCAATAAAGTGATAGTTATGATTCTTGTTTTAATTCAGTCAGTATTTACTGAATACTTTCCCGATACAAGTTCTTTGTACTAGGAATGTGATGGTAAAAAGTGAGCCTTGACATTTTAGAGCTCAAAATCAAGTTAGGGAGACAGATGAGAAGTAGACAAAGACAAAACAGTGCATGATGTGTGATGACTGAAGGCAGCATCTCAAGGGGATGCCTAGCTCAACCATAGAAGGTTAGAGAAGTTTCTCAGAATATAAACCCAAGAAGGAGAGGGAGGTATGAAAGTACCAAAGGTGGCGAAGAATAATCTTACACAAAGACCCAAAGGTATTTAAGGAAGCCTACAGGATTCAGTCTGGTAAGGATAACTTTTATCAATATGGTTAATCATCAGACATACATTGAATATACAGAAGTGGTGAATGAGTAAAAGAGTCATCAATTAGCTCCCCAAAACTTGAAGAAGTAAACATTAACTTTACATACACCCCAATTAAGAAGCCAGATTAGAAATTCTGTTTATTTCTCAGGTGATATCAAGCTGAGTCTGTCCTTTGAAAGTTCTGCACTTAATACTTAACAATAAGTACTACAGAAATTTTACAATGTGCATGATAAATCAATATGTCACATTTCTAAACCATACATTTTTTATGGAACAGCATTACCTTCTCCCCAAAACCACCTTTTTTATTTTATTATGGTATTGTGGGGTACGGTTAGGGGTTAGGTATACAAGAATGCTTCATTCAGGCACCCTTGTTGATAAGAGGTGTCTCCCCATCCCCAGACAGATATTTACCACCATTAATCCCATCGCACTCACCCTCCCCCCGGGACTTTTTAAAGCACTTTAAAT
>CAUYQG010276071.1:0-16239 GCA_963574415.1 Tarsius wallacei | reverse complement strand
GAGGAAAACCAAGAGTGTTGTGATTCAGGGGAATACTAGGTTGATTTTTTTTTTTTTATCTTTCTCCACCCTGTGCCCTTGTCTTTGGTATCCCTGAAACCAGCCCAATTGTTTCATAAAACTAATGGTTACAGTTTTTTTAAATAAACATAGAAAGTGACCTTCCCAGCCAGGCTCAGTGGGTCAGTCTGGAATCCCAGAACTTTGGGAGGCAGAGGCGAGTGGATTGTCTGAGCCCACAGGTTCGAGATCCACCCGGGCAACTTGGCGAGACCTCGTCTACAGTAAATCAAAAATTAGCCAGGCGTGGTGGGGCATGCCTGTAGTTCTGGCTACTTGGAAGACTAAAGCGAAGGATCACCTGAGCCCAGCAGGCTGAGGCTGTGGTGGCCAAGACTGTGCCACTGCACTGCAGCCTGGGTGATGGAGTGAGACTCCAAAAAACAAAATCTTAACTGCAGCAATAAATCCTTATAATCTAAATAAATACTAATGAATCGGACAGGGAAAATTAAAAGAACACCAAAGCTCTGACCATTAATTATGTATGTTGTGTTTCTGGAAACGCTGATATTATTTTAAGTTTTATTTTTTTCAATCTTTTCCTGAATACCATCATGCTTTTGGTTTCTATATCTTTCCTGTCCTAATCATCAATTATGCTTCTTATTGGGAATTTACCTGTTCCTTTTTCATATATTGGGCTAGAAAACAAAGTTGGAGTGATGTGGCCACTTGCTAGCATTGCTATTGTGTGTATTTGGCCTCTGGCTCTTTCCTAACTCACATTAGAGTCAGAAAGAATCCATTAAAGTTCTTCCCCCGATGATCAAAGCTTGTAGTGATTTTACTGCCCGTTGCCAGAAAAAAACTTAAAACAATCATGCTAGTAATCTGTGAATAATTAATGCAACATTTTTACAGTACAAACAGCACTCTAAGTATATACGAAAGGCCTAAAGTTGAAACTCTGAAACATTTGAAGCAGAAAGTAATGATGACAGACTAAAGGATTTTCACTATGTTAGTTGTTGAGTCACGGTCTCGCTCTGCTGTCCAGGCTAAAGTGCAATGGTGTAGTCATGTTCACCACTGCCTCCAACTCCCAGGTGGCAAATAACACTTCCTCTTCAGTTTCCTGAGAAGCAGGGACTACAGGCGCGTGCCACCACACCTGGCTAATTCTTTTATTTTTTAGAGATGAGGTCTCGCTATGCTGCCCAGACTGGTCTTGAACTCCAGAGCTCAAGGAATCCTCTGACCTCAGCCTTCCAAAGTGCAGGGATTACAGGCGTGTGCCACAACACTCAGCCAGATTTTCACTATTAAGTAAAATCTTATTATTAAGTAAATCAAAATACCATATTTCACCATGTAAATCAAAGACCTTTTTTCTGTTCCATGGGACTTATGACATTTTATGGAAAGTTGCCTGGCATCAAAAGAACTTTGTTCAGAAAACATAATTTTAGAAGGAATATGCATTACAGGCTAATTCATCCTTTGTATTTGTTTTAAAGACAGACTACTTACCACTTTGTCATCTCCAGGAGCTTCTGTGTTTGACACAATTAAGTTCTGCTGGGCTAAATCATCAGGAAATACTTTTGGTTGTTTGGAGGCCCCAGAAACCCCACAGACTAATGTAAATAGGATACCTGGAAGAAGAAAGAAATTACTTAGTTTATCATAAAATCATGTAAAGTTGTTAATTTACAGTGATTGATACACAGATAAGTCATAAATTTAACAGCATATATTAATAGAAGTCAGCTTTCCTGAGCACATACATGTGACTGCTTGGGTCAAAGTAGTATGCAAAAGAAAAGTTTCCCCTAAACAGATGTGCCGCAATTCATGTTGCAAGCTGTATTTCTACATTGAATTTTCTGTCTATGCTGAGAAGACCCTAGAACTATACATAAATGCACTTAAAATATATACATTAAATATATTTGTGTGCTAAATAGGAATACAGCTATACACAAATAATCAGCTATAGGTAATAGTGTTGATTTCAAGAATGTATCTTTTTTTTTTTTTTTTTGAGTTGGAGTCTCACTCTGTCACCCAGACTGGAGTGCAGTGGCTGCTCTCGGCCACCGCAGCCTCGACCTGCTGGGCTCCGGCAATCCTTCCACCTCAGTCTTCCAAGTAGCTGGAACTACAGGCGCGCGCTACCATGCCCGGCTAATTGTTTTTGATTTATTGTAAAGATGAGGTCTCGCCAAGTTGCCCAGGCGGGTCTTGAACCCATGGGCTCAGGCAATTCACTCAACTCGGCCTCCCAAAGTGCTGGGATTACAGGCTGACCCACCGAGCCCAGCCCAAGAATGTATCTTAAAAGTTACTTTAAAGGTTATTACTTGGATTCAAGAAAGGACTTACAAAATAGCAATCCTATGCCCAACAATATTGCAAGGATGGCCCACTTTCCAAGTTTTATTTCTCCATTTCCAATCCTTGGACCGACACGAAGTGTGCAGTCATTTTCGGTAATACAGTTACAGAGCTTGACATTCAGCGCAGTGGTTCTAGACTGGCCAAGCCTATCGGTGACTCTGATGGGTACCACATATGCCCCAAATGGAGGATCATTCTGATAGGAAAGACGTGCTGCTGTATCTGAAAAAAATAAAGCCAAGTGTTATAAAACATCATCAATTTCTCCTGAGCATAAATAACTAGCTAAAAGATAATCATCATTTCCCTACAGGTGGATATTCCTGATGGGATGGTGCAACTGCTAGGGGAGTTTAAATGTGAAGAGACTTAGTAGTTCCAATCTGTAGCCACTGCAAATAGATTGTATTTAAAGTTTGTCTACGTTTCTTCTTATATAAAGGTCTTTTGACTCTTGTCATAACATTTTTTATTTGTCTGCAAACAGATCCTTCCTATTATAACTAAAGGACTTGTTAAGAGATCCGTTTTTATCACATTTTTAACATCTTTACACCAATTCATGAATATTTCCTTTTATATACATTTCATCAAATTAATAGTCTGAAATTCTGGGTCTCTCCCTTTACTTTGTTTTTATAAATTATGCCAAATAAACATAAATACTTGTGACTAATTGTCAGAGACTGACTCCAACAACCTAGAACACATTTAACCTTGTATATATTCGTAAGTCATGAGTCAAACTGCTGCTGGTCCTAAGGGACAATGGGACCAACTGCATGCTGCTTAAAATTGATATAGTTTTCTTTAGAGCTTCTGGTCCTAAGGGACAATGGGACCAACTGCATGCTGCTTAAAATTGATATAGTTTTCTTTAGAGCAAGCTGGTCCTAAGGGACAATGGGACCAACTGCATGCTGCTTAAAATTGATATAGTTTTCTTTAGAGCAAGCAAAGCTAAAAAATATCCAGACCAAAGGTCAATACAAATTCTTTCATGGTTCCTGAGTGGTGATTGGGTTTTCTTTCTTTCTTTTTTTAATCCAGTTCTCTTTTGATGGGCAGCACAGTTGGTTCCATGTTCTTGCTATTGAGAACAATGCTGCAATAAACATACGTGTGCAGGTATCATTTTCATAGAGTGATTTGAGTTCCACCAGGTATATTCCCAGTAGGGGAACTGCGGGGTTGTACAGAAGGTCAATTTTTAAATCTTTTAGGAATCGCCACCCTGTTTTCCACAGAGGCTGTACTAGTGTAGAGTGTTCCCTTGCCACCTCATCCTCTCCAACATCTGTTGTTGTTTTTTTGAGTTGTTGATGATGGCCATCCTGACAGGAGTTAGGTGGTATCTCCGTATAGTTTTAATTGGCATTTCTTTTTTTTTAGTTGGAGTCTCACTCTGTTGCCCAGGCTGGAGTGCAGTGGCACACTCATGGCCACCCCAGCATCGACTTGCTGGGCTCTGGTGATCCTTTCGCCTCAGCCTTCCAAGTAGATGGAATTACAAGCACATGCTACCATGCCCGGCTAATTTTCTTTTTTTTAATTTATTGTAGAGATGAGGTCTCCCCAAGTTGCCTGGGCTGCTCTTGAACTTGCAGGCTCAGGCAATCCACTTACCTCAGCCTCCCAAAATGCTGGAATTACACTGAGCCCAGTCATGATTGGGTTTTCATGCTCATGTGTAAGATATGTGTCCCTCAAACCTTGTTATGATGTTGGTACATTTCCCATCTGATGTGAACTCAGAGGAAGAAAAAATAATAATAATAAATCAATTTTGGCTGGGCATGCTGGCTCACACCTATAATCCCAGCACTTTGGGAGGCCGAAATGAGAGAACTATCTGAGTCCATGGGTTCGAGACCAGCCTGGGAAACTTGGTTAGACCTCATCTCTACAACAAATCAAAAAAATTAGGTAGGCATGGTGGTGTGTGCCTGTAGTTCCAGCTACTTGGAAGGCAGAGGCAAAAGGATTACTTGAGCCTAACAGATCAAGGCTGTGGTGTCCGTGAGCATGCCACTGCACACCAGACTGGGCAACAGAGTGAGACTCCAACTCTAAAATAAAATGAAATGAAATAAAATAAATTTTTAAAAGTCAGTGCAATCTTGGTTACACAGCCAAAGATATAATATTATCCTCAACACAGATGCCACACACCATGAAACAATCTACTTAACTGCCCATGTGACAGTCTTTTTTTTTGTCTTGCATTTAAAGTTCTAAATGTAAAAGTAAATGTTTGGGTTAAAAAAAAAAGAATCATTCAAGTCCATTTCAAAAGAAACCGTGGTTAACCTGTTAAATCTATTGTGTAAGAAATAATAATAATGAGATTAACAAAACCAAAATGAATTTATAATGGTCTATTGCATTCAGTACCACATTTTCTCCCCAAACAATCCCATTTTACACATGAATAAATTGAAACTTTTAAAAGAGAATCAATAGCACAGTCAGATTTATAATTAATAAACGAGAGTCAACGTTTGACACTAAGCTTTTCCAACTTCAAAGCCTCTTTAGAGTTCATTCTTCCTAACTTGGTGTTTCCCAGGCTTTTACATGACTTCACAGACAAGTACAACTTTAAAATAACAGATTCTGACCTACATACTGTTGCCAAAGTTTTCTTTTGCTAAGTAGAAATACTGGGGAGAAAAAGTTACCACCTCCTATCAACATTGTTTAAAAAGAAATAATATGATGACATCACATAAGAAGAAAGGGCAAAATCTAAGAATAAAGCTAATTCTCTTCCTCCCCCACAAAAACACGGATCCCCTCTCCCATTATTTCCCCCCAGAATATTGAAAAAAAAAAAACTGAAATACTAGTCAATACACAGAGCAGGATCCAAGACATTGCACTTTTGCTTATTTCTATAGGTCCTTTTCTTTCCCCATCCTGTTATCTTTGCATTCCCTCATGATGTTGCTTTTCTAATTTGTCAAAATAGGAAACTGAGGCACATTCACCGAGAGCATGGGGTTGAAAAGCACTCAAGGGCATTTTAAGGGCAAACCCCATTCAGCAGTTCTGGAGTCCTGAAAGCTGACAGACCATGGCACTATGGTCCCTTGGAAGGGAAAGCAGGAGATGGAGACTGTGCTGAAGGGTAAGAGCTCATGTAGGGAGTGAGGCAATGGTGGTAGTGCAGACAGGTCACCTTCACTTTTGCCATTCTTGTCACCATAGATCCTTCTAGGCCAAAGACAAAAGTACAGACTAGGAACCAAGTCGGGGAGGCTCTCAAGGAGAACACGACAGACACAAAATGGTCAGAAGTCAACACAGCAGCAGAGAGGAGAGATGGCATGGTGGACACTGTGGTGTATACCAGGTCCTCGTATAGGATCTGTCCCAGCTGCTTGGGAGGCCATCAAGCATCCTGAGCGATTGTGCCATCTTGCCAAAGCTCATGCTGCTCTAGGCAGCCTACATCCTCCATTGACTGAGCAATAAAGGAGAATAAGTGACCGATGGGAGACCACTCTGAAGGATCACTTAGCTCAGACTCCCCATGAGGTTTGCTGAGGCTGTCTTCGCTTACTCTGCAGCTTGACTTCTATGTTCGCCCAGTCCTGCTTTCCTTCCTTTCACAGCTATTGATCCCTATCAAATTCCTTAGTAATCATCCTGCTTGAGATACTGTCTCAGAGTCTGTCCTCTGGGAAACCAATGTGTTGCAGATGAAAATTTTCCTATGACCTAGGAAGCCATTAAAAAAAAAAAAAAAAAAAAATCTAGCCAGGAGTGGTGGCTTACATCTGTAATACCAGCAATTTGGGAGGCTGAGGTGAGAGGGTTTGAGACCATACTGGGCACCTGGGTGAGACCTCGTCTCTACAAAAAAAAATCAAAAAAATAATTAGCAGGGCGTGGTGGCGTGCACCTGTGGTAGTTCCAGCTACTTGGAAGACTGAGGCGGAAGAATCACCTGAACCTGGTCGAGGCTGCGGTGGTCATGAGCGTGGGCGACAGAGTGAGACTCCAACTCAAAAAAAAAATCTATGTAGGTGGGAGGTACACAAGTTAGGAAGTGATTGCATTAGACACAGTCCAAGGGTGTGTGTGTATGTTTGGAGTGGGAATGAGAATTCATGAAAACACCTAAAGGATTCTCCACATATGCTTAGACCCTAGAGAAGCCTACTTCTCATCACACCAAAACTTGGAAACTTGCGCTGATGGTTCCCACACATTGAATTATTTCTCTATTTCATCAAGAAAAAAATATTGCAGCTATCCTGATGTTAAAAAAGACAAATCAGTGTTTTAAAAGACAAACCATTAACTTTTTCCAGTCTCCACATTCTCTGTACTTCTGAATCAGAACTCTCCAGACTAAAGTCAAAGGGTGGGCCATGGATGGGTTCATCAGGGTCTACAGCAACAATCTCCACAGACGACATGACAGGTTTGCAGATGATCACTGTCGGTTTAGGTATGAACGGGCCATTGTCATTCACGTCTTCCAGTATAATTCCCAGTGTCCCAGTACATGTTCTCCCAGCTAGAAAAATGAAAATAAAAATATAATTTTTGAGGTTTTGAATTTTCACTAGGAAATTATATATTGAAAACATTTTAAAAATATGTATTAAGCATTTATAACATGAATTACAATGACAAGCAATCACAGGTTTTGTCCTCAGGGACTGTTGACAGAAAGACAGTAGTACTCTCCAATGAGTTGTACAGACAATTTGTGCTATTGAGATGTGTTCACTCATTCACTGAATCACTGCAATAAACGTGGATGTAAAATAATTTTTAAAAAAATTTTGGAATTGTGGGGTACTGGTGACCTACTACATAAGTAATTTGACACGGTCGAAGTTTGAGCTTCTGGCAGGCCCTCTCTCCCCCAATAACCCAGTGTGTTACCATGTGCCCTTCATCCCTCCTTCCGTCCTCCCTCCCCTAACAGTGTCTAGTGCCTGTCAGTCTCACCCTTGTGCTCATAAACATGAACATTTGTACGGAGGTAAGGTTTGACTGATTTCTAAAAAAAGGGAAGAAAGTATGAACAAAGACACTTCTGGTATATTTAAAAGCACAAGAAAATTCAAGGAGGTGGGAACACATGTTACACACAAACATAAACTGGAGAAAATAAAAGGAAAGGTAAACAGGTGAAAACAGACATTGGAGGAAAGGGCTATGGGTCTTTGAATGCCAGACTAGGAGACTTAGTGCTTGAGATCTATTTATATCTACAGTATTTAAGGATTTGGAGCAAAGAAACGCTCACAGCCACTGCAGCCTTGACCTACTGCTCTCAGGTGATTCTTCCACCTCAGACTTCCAAGTAGCTGGAACTACAGGTACACACCACCATGCCCAGCTAACTTTTTGATTTATTGTAGAGATAAGGTCTCACCAAGTTGTCCAAGCTGGTCTTGAACCCGTGGGCTCAGGCAATCCTCTTAGCTTGGCCTCCCAAAGTGCTGGGATTATAGGCATGAGCCCTGCTGGATAACTATTCTATCTAAGGCACCATGTTAGCAAATCTAAGGCACTCAAAGATGAAGTAGTCATGGGTCCATCCATGCCACAAATTATTAATACAGTTATGAAATCCAAAGCTAAACACAAACCTAGGAGTTTTGTCTCTAAATTACTTATTCCTTCTGCTTAATAAGGAGGCCATGGATGCTAGCGCTGGAGAAGAGAATGAAAAAAATCTGTGCCACCTACTGCTTGGGGCTATGTCTTACATGAAGTGGCAATCTAGGGAAATTGGGAGACCCAATAGCTCTGTAGTCACACCTCGACCAGGGCACCTGTATATAGTGACTCAGCCTGTGACAATGCCAGCATTATTACAGGTCAGGAACAATAGGCCACCAGGTTAAGAACTGGTTATAAACCATGGGCCACAGAGAAGGAACAGGTGGAGGCAACCCTAAGACTTCTAGTTAAAATGGGGTAAAGTGGGAGAGAGGAAAAAGCCAAAAGCAGAAAGCAAACCAAACACCTCCCATATAATATAAGCCTGCAAATTAAAATTCCCAAATGAGCAGGATTAATGCTAGGAAGAAAAGTCAACAAGAGCACCAGTCAAAAGGCTAATTCACTCTATGAAAGACATCTAGTATATTTAGACTCTTCAGAGACAAAAAGAAAAGAAACTAGCCAGGCTCGGTGGCTCAGCCTGTAACCCCGCGCCTTGAGAGGCTGAGGTGAGTGGATTGCCTGAGCCCGCGGGTTCGAGATCCGCCTGGGCAGGCGAAACCTCATCTCTACAATAAATCAAAAAAATTAGCCGGGCATGGTAGTGCGCGTCTGTAGTTCCGGCTACTTGGAAGGCTGAGGCGGAGGGATCGCCGGAGCCCAGCAGGTCGAGGCTGCGGTGGCCGGGAGCAGCCACTGCACTCCAGTCTGGGCGACGGAGTGAGACTCCAACTCAAAAAAAAAAAAAACAAAAAGAAAAGAAACTAATTAAACAAAGATGAAATAGCAACATTCATCTAATAGGGACTCTAGAAAAAAAGATGGCAGAATGGCAAAGGAGTAATATTTAAATAGATGAATTGTTGAGAAATTCCAGAATTAAAGAAAAATATGGTTCTTTAGATTGAAAGTATAATCTGACTGCAGTGCTAGATAAAAAAAGATAAATTAACAGCACACACATTATAGTAAAACTGTAGAACTCAACTTAGAGAGATGGAAAAGCTATCTGGACATATTGCCCACAAAAGGACAATACCTAGATTGACAGATGAATATACATTAGCAAGAAGAGAGTAATATCTGCACAGTACCAAGAGAAAGAAGCTGTTGACTCAGAATTTTAAACTAAGTTGAAGTACCAATTACAGATGAGGTCAATATTAAGATATTTTTCAGAACAAAATGGAGAGGGTTGAAAACCCATATCCATACCATCGTTGAAAAAAATAGCAAAGGAGGGTGCAGTGGCTCATGCCTGAAATCTCAACTACTCAGGAAACTGAGGCAGGAATATCACTTGAGGTCTTAGAGCTATAATTATACCATCGTACTCCAGCAAGAAAGTGAGCCCAGAGAGAGAGAAGAAAGAGAGAGAGAGAAAAAGAAAGAAGAGAGAGAAAGAATGAAAGAGGGAGGGAGGGAGGAAGGAAGGAAGGAAGGAAGAACTATTTAGAAGAGAAAAAGGTAGCAGAATCAGAAAACATGCGGGAATCTGTGGGAAAGTTTAGACATAGAAGGCCTTGAGAGAGTTACAAAAAGAGGAGGAAATTGCTGTGGAGATGTAGGAAGTGAACATGGGCCCAAGACACAGTGCTCATGCGGAGAGACCATTTTTCATCAGGAAGCAGTATCAAGGGCCCAAATGAAACAAGCCAATATAGATTTTAGGAAAAGGTTTTTCTAAAATATGGCATGCTTTGTGTATGATCTCAGTTCATTCGGTTTATAAAATAAAAGACATGGAATTACCAATTCACAAGTCCCTCACTGGGAGGTAATACAATGACTCCCACCCTATTCAAAAGAATTGAATGGTAAGACGCCATTATGCTATACCACACTTATGCTATACCACAGTGATGACTAGCAGTGCCTCATCTCAACTTTAGGAAAATATTTGATCTCTCAATTATTGACCTCTGCAACAGAAGCAAATGGAGAATAAAATTGATAGTCAAGATCTCTAATTTCAGACAGTAATTATTATCTCATCTATCAATAAGCCATTTCCCAAGTGCTGCTAAAATGTAAAAATAATACATTTGATTTTCATTTTATTTTTATTCTTTTCATTTGTATTTGACTAAAAAGTATTTCTTGGCAAAGAGGCATGAGAAACTAAGGCCTTAAAGCCAGTCTTTTTTTTTTGAGTTGGAGTCTCACTCTGTCACCCAGGCACGCTCATGGCCACCGCAACCTCGACCTGCTGGCTGATCCTTCTGCCACAGCCTTCCAAGTAGCTGGAATCACAGGCATGTGCTACCACACCCAGCTAATTTCTGGATTTATTGTAGAGACAAGGTCTTGCCATGTTGCTCAGACTGGTTTCGAAGCTCTGGGCTCAGGCAATCCTCTAGCCTCCCAGAGTGCTGGGATTATAGGCGTGAGCCGCCATGCCCAACCAAGACAGTCTTCAATTGGTTGAAGATAAATCATTAATGATTACAAGATTACCAATTCAATAAATAAATGAGTCATTTTTCATTAATTTAGAGATAATTGGAATGCCAAAATCATCTTCCAAAACCACTTCAAAATTCTAATTTTGCAAGCTATAGCACAATAATTTTTGTTTACCACAGTGAGCATTTTTATTTTACAGTTATCCTGCTGTGGTAAAATTACATTCTGTGCACTAAATGAGTCTCATATATATCACTATACTCACATTTTTTCTCAATTATAGGATGTACAGAACATAATTTTACATTTTATATGATATGAACTCATAGTGTTTGTCTAATTTTTTTAAAGCATCATTAAAAGCAGCATTTAATCAGAATTCTAGCTCCCAAGTTTTTACACTTTATAAGATTATATGAATTCATAGTGTTTGTCTAATTTTATAATCTGTCATTAATTATGACTTTATTTATTTATTTATTTATTCTTGAGTTGGAGTCTCACTCTGTCACCCAGACTGGAGTGCAGTGGCCGCTCCCGGCCACCGCAGCCTCGACCTGCTGGGCTCCGGCGATCCTTCCGCCTCAGCCTTCCAAGTAGCTGGAACTACAGGCGCGCGCTACCACGCTCGGCTAATTTTTTATTTATTGTAGAGATGAGGTCTCGCCAAGTTGCCCAGGCGGGTCTCAAACCCGTGGGCTCAGGTAATCCACTCACCTCAGTCTCCCAAGGCGCGGATATTTTTTAAAATTAACAAACAAGCAAAAACCTGCCCTCGTGTCGCAGATTCTGTAATTGTTCCTCTCAGCTACCCCTCTGCTGTCTCCTATAGGGCTGCCCCCTTATTCACTATCTCCCCAGTGTCCAGGCCCAAGGAAAGAGGAGGACGCAGTGGGAGTCCAGTCCTCCTCTCCCACTCTGGTATGATCAGGGGTCCCCTCTGGTGGTAAGGCATGGGGTTGTCTCTTCCCCAGGTGTTGGCAGGAGGCGCCCCAGTCAGGCTTATCCTTGAGTGAAGTCCTCCTATTGCTGCTGACATCTAGGCTGCACCTGAGCTCATTCCTCTCACTTGTGCCCCAGCTGTTTGGGTCTGACATTTAGAAGATTGCTGGGGAGGAGGGAGTTGGGTCTGCCCCCAATTGACAGCTGATCTCTTTGGAGGTCTTCCTTGGCCATACCCTTTGTCCTGTGGCTGAATCAGGGTAGAGGGTGGGACGCCTGAGACTCAGTACTTGTCACGTCCCTCTGGAGTTTTTACTTTCGGGATATACCATCTGGGTCCCAATCAACCCCTGAGTAGTTAATCTGCAGGTCACAGAGATCAAGTCGGGTCAGTTGTTACATGGTAAGCAAGCTGGAGCACTTTCCTGCCCAGTTTTCAAGATGGTGACAGGGTGCTTCTTTCATCTTTTCCAATGGGTCTCTGCCTCTGAGCTCCTTCACTGTGCTTTCTCCACAGTCCTTGCTGCCAGTGTCTGGCCAGGCCCTGCAGTGGTGAGATACAGCCTGGAGCCGGCAGTCTCTCCCAGCAGTTTCTTCCCAGGAAGGGCTGTTGATTTTTTTTAAAATGGTGCTTGGCTTCTGCGTCCCGGGAAACTCTAGGGACCAAGCAGAGCAGCTGCATCACCAGCCACTTAGCCAGGAGAACCCTGGCCACTTATTCCAGAGTCCCTACTCAGTCAACCACTCACAGGCCCACTTACTCACCAACATATACGCAAAATTTTCCATACACTCACTCACTCATACTGGGTCGCGCTTAGGCCAACTGGCTCTGCTGCCATCTTTCTGAGAATCCATGTATGGGTTTTCGATGGATTTGAATCTGCTCATCAATATGCAGAATTTTTCTATGACTCTAAGATATACTTAACTGGATGACTGAACGGGGAATAGTTACCAGGTGCATAAAATTTAGGAATTGAAAAGACTATGGAAATAATTTAGTCAAAATTCCTTATCTGACTGATGAGGAAATGGAAATCAAGAAATTATTAAATCATTCAACCACTACGGTGACAACCAGCAAATGACAATGTCGAATCCAGATACAAGATTTCTCATGTCCAATACAGGGTTCTTTTCACTACATTAAGATTGCTTCAATAACATTTTTAATTACCTGAAAACTTATTAAATAGCTTTCAACTTCCTGGTGCCTATATGTATATGTTTTTGTATGTATTAATTTGTATGCTACTGCATGTATAGGGAATTCATTTCAAGTGTCATGGAGTCCTAGAATTTTCCTATCTGCAGCTAGAGTGGGAGATGGTTCCTTTGTCTCTTTAGCTTTAAGCAAAGAAAAAGATAGGCCCTGAGTGAAAGTCCTTACACTAGTCTATAAATCCTGACAGGGTTTAGGTCCTTCTCCACTGCAGCTTTGTCTCTCTCATCTCTTACCACCCTCCCTCTTCCAACTCTACTCCAGCCCCTCTTGCTCCCAGTGTCTTGAGTGTGCCTGGCTCACTCCTGCCTCTGGATATTTGCACTTGCTTTTTCCTCTGCTGGAATTGTCTCCCTTCAGGTGTCCTGTTGCCTGGATGTATTGCCTCGTTTCATTAGAAACTCTTATTCTGGTGTCATTTCCTTTATCCTTCTCAAATATCTCTTTATTAGACAGCTGATATTAAGTGATTTTTAAGAAAAAATATTTCTCAATGAGACCTACAGTTCAACTATTTAAACTATCTCATGTTTAGCTCATTTATATAATCCCAACCTAACAGCACTTTGAAGGGAAGTCCTATAGATCAGTTAAACTTCAATCTAGATAATGACAAAAAGAAAAAAATGGCAAAAAAAAAATTAAAAAGCAGTGTATTTTGAAAGGCATGCAATTAAAATAAGTACATGGATGAGTCAACAATATTGTATCTCCACGTTTTGAACTGGGAGTCATCTCAGTCATGTGGAAAAATGGATGGATTTTTTTTCTCAAGTTGTGGATGATATCAGTGTGGCCAAGTGCTCAGATTACCTGGGGCACTTCCTGATCTCCTATTATATGTTAAGCCTATTTAGGGCTCCATTAATATAAGATAACTCTTACCCTCTATCATTTTTCAAGTAAAATATTAAAAGACACATATCTTTAAAAGATAAGTCAAATATTTAACTGTATGCAAATTGTGAAAATTGTTTATAGGTAATTTTGTTCCTAAATCATTTTAAAATATAAAATGTTCTCTTTCTTCATAATTTCAATACTAAAAGTTCAGAAGGATGATTATTATTCACAATTATTAATTTAAAATTTGTGAAAAGTATTTGCTCCATAAAAATTAGCTTCATTAAAAATAATCTCTGTGTTAGGAATTTTGTCGAAATACTTCCCGATATCACTCAATTTTCTTTACCTACTGGTAACAGGTTACTGGGATAAGACCTAGAAATCCCCAGTTGTGTGAATATATTATTTTTTACTTTCTATTTCATTGTTAATGCAGGTAGTGATGAATCTAATAAGCCATGGAAACAAATGTTTACAGAATTACTTAAATATTACACATATAAGTAACAAGTTTGGAAAGATTTTGTTTGCTTATTTGGTTTCTTAATTAGATATCTAGATAGAAAAATTGGCGTAATTTTTATGAGGTTTTATCAAAAACAAACAAAAAATATTTAAATTGTATTATAATTTTTTCATTTGCAATAAAATCTACATAAAATGGAAAAAAGAAAAATTTCTACATGACAAAAATTATATAAATGACAAATATAAAAATTTTCTAAAGTCAATAAGATCTACTGAATACTGTTAATCAGGTATGCAATTCAAAATCTTACAAATGTAGTTAATCTTTAGAAAATAATAATTAAGAATGTATTAGGACATATTAATAGTTGAACATTAAATAAAAAGATATTTTGAAAACTCTTGAAAGTAATAAATAAAGTAATTGTAGGGGGAAAAAAAGCTAAAAACCCGATGTCCTCACAGAATGATTAGTTATTGAGAAGACATTTTTAAAATCAAGATTCAGATAAACTCAGACTAACAACATATGGAGTCTGCTGGGAGATAAAAACAGCAGTTGTTTCTAAAGGGCAACCCGCTTGTTGCAGATGGACTGTGTGTCTCTCAGGAGAAGGGAAGAAAATGTGTTTCCCATGTTGACATCGAGGTGATCATTCTCCTTAGCTTGTGAGGAGTCTGTTTCTCACAGCACAGAAGAGAAAGGAGGTCTCCAAAGCCCCCCAGGGCCCTATGTAAGGGAAGAAGCTCAGGAGCAATTGCAACAGAGCAAGGCCACTGTTTGGGAATGGATCTATGGCATTTTTGAGCTAACATAGAATAAGAACAACCCCTAGACTTTTTCTTTTCTTTTCTTTCTTTCGTTCTTTCTTTTTGTTTTTTGCTAAGGCTGAGTCTTTTTCCTTCCTGGAACCCCAGCTGGGTGCCCACCAGTCTGCCCAAAATGGATGAGTTGAGCAGTGGTTGCAGCGCAGAGACCTGGGACTCTTATGTTATCTGAACTGTTGGGCAAAACAGTCACTGCATTAGCTGGGTGCCACCTAGACATGAGGAGATGACTGTGGTAAACCACTCTGGGGTCTGCCCTCTTTAAAGCCAGACAGAAACATGGTTAGAAACTGCCATTCCCACAAATCCACTTATTGGTTCAACATAGTGACTGTTTTGTTACTCTTATATTTCAAAATTAACCCTAGAGACATAGCTGCTACAAAATTTAAGAGTATGTCATGTTATCTTCCCTGTTATAAGTCAATGTCTTTTGTGTCTCTCCTATTTAATGTTAGGCACAAGTTGGCTCTATACTATTCTCACTCTCTCAAGACAACAGCTGAATCTTTATTCAAATTCCTCAGAAGACGAATCACAAAGATATATTAGTTTCTTAGAAAGAATTGGAAAGAGACACGTGTTTTGTCTGCATTTTCATGAAATTAGAATGAGCATATTAATTCCTCAAATAAAAGCATAAAATGACTTTGAGTTAGCAGAAAGATGGATATTCATTTTATAAGACTTAATTTCCAATTACTGCAATGCATATGCATGGGTAAATAGGCAAAGAGATAAGATTCACGGTGACAGACTGGGAAAAGAGGAATAATCCTACTAATTCAGAAGACATCTGGGCTATTCAGACAACAACAGTCAACATTTAGAAATGTGTATTAAATTTTTACGGATTTGTCCAGTTCTGTCAGAGTGTTCATTTTACGGATGACATTTGGACTTTAATTTTAGACTATAGAATAAGCTTCTCAAAAGTCAAATGCTTTCTGTAACTGATCAAGTCGATCCATTCAGATTACATTTTAAAAAGTAACCAAAACAGAACAGAGAAAAACTGATATTTGAACAGCAAAATAGTTCCCCCAAATATTGTTGAATATGTATAAAGTACAATAACCACTTATGCACCTAGCCCTCAATTGTATCCCACATCTTTAAAATAAAAATAAATAAATACATAAATAAGAAATTAAAGATGTTTATAGAGCACTGAAAAATAAATAAATAAATAGAAGCATGTAAGTACTATTTCCCTTCAACAAACATACCTAAAGCTATTTTTTTTTTTTTTGAGTTGAAGTCTCATTTTGTCACCCAGACTGGAGGGAAGTGGCATGCTCCTGGCCACTGCAGCCTCGACCCGCTGTGCTCCGGCGATCCTTCCGCCTCAGCCATCTGAGTAGCCAGAATTACAGACGCGCACTACCACACCTGGCTAATTTTTGATTTGTTGTAGAGATGAGGTCTCA
>CAUYQG010276067.1:0-91823 GCA_963574415.1 Tarsius wallacei | reverse complement strand
TTTTTAAAATTTATTTATTTATTATAAAGATGTGGGGTACAATTCAGGGTTAGGTATACAAACATTGATCATGCAGGTACCCTTGTTGATGAGGTATGCCCCTCCCTCCCCTAGCAGTTTCCCCCAACTGCCAGTCCCAACCCCCTTCCCCTGACAGTTTTCCACTACTGCCAACCGCTTTCTTATAGCATTACAATTGGATAACATCTGTTTGAACCGTGTTTCAATTAGCTAATACTAATAATTAGTTTACCATAATTGGTAAAGAGGAGAATAATAAAAGTTTTACTCAGAAGCCACGTTTCATATTCACAAGGGACACATCAACAATGGTAGTATGAAAAAGACCAGGTGCAATGGCTCACGTCTGTATTTCTAGCACTCTGGGAGGTCGAGGCAAGAGGATTGCTTGAGCCTAGGAGTTCGAGACCAGCCTAGGCCACGTAGCAAGACCTTGTCTCCACAAAAAATTTTTTAAAAAATTAGCTGGATGTGGTAGCTGATTGGCTACTTGGGAGGCTGAGGCAGAAGGATCAGCTGAGCCCAGGAGGACAAGGCTGCAGTCAGCCATGATTGTGCCACTGCACTCTACTACACTCCAGTCTGGATGACTCTAACTCAAAAAAAAAAGTATATAATCATAAACATAAAATATCTATAGTAAAAGATGTTGCCACTCTGATTTTTTTGAAATAGCAGCTCCATATTTTAATCTTCATTTCCTGATTACTAGTGAGTTTAAGCATTTTTAAAGGCAGTTTGGGTTTCTCTGTTTGAGAATTGCTTATTTGTATTCTTTGCTCATTTTCTGTTAGCTCATTAGTCTTTTTCCTACTGGTTTGTAGGAATCCTTCATATTTTCTAGATATTAAGCCTTTATCCGTTTTATTTGTTTGTTTTTAATTTTTTTATTTTTTACTTTATAAAACAGGTCTTACTGTAGCCCAGGCTGGAGTGCAGTGGTATATAATCACAGCTCACTGCAATCTCTAACTCCTGGGCTCAAGCTATCCTCCTGCGTAAGTCTCCTGAGTAGCTGGGACTACAAGCATGTGCCACCATGCCCGGCTAATTTTTTTTTATTTATTTGTTGTAGAGGTGAAATCTCATTAAGTTGCCCAAGCTAGTCTCAAACTCCTGGTCCTCATGCGCCTTGGTCTCCAAAAGTGCTGGGATTACACACATGAGCCACTTCACCTGGCCCTTTATCAGTTGATAACATTGATTGTAGAGATGTTTTCTTTTCATCTAGTATTATCCTATAAAAATCTTAACAAAAAAATTCATTTTCTTCTTTTTTCTTTCCTTTTTTTTTCAATATTTTGCATGTCTTCAATTTTAATGTCAAATTTACCAATATTCCTCTATGATTTTGTTTTTATACCTAGTTTGAGTCTTTCCCTACCTGGGTGTAATGAAAGTTTTCTCTTAAGTATTCATCCTAAGGCTTACATGTGGCTACAATTTGGTTTTTCATATTTAAGTCATTAATTCATCTGAAACTTTACATTTTTATAAATAGTAAGAATCTAATTGCATGAGCTAGCTAACTAGTTACGCTAACATATTCATTGCACAGGGTTTTTTTCCACACTGAATTCCCCCCCTCTCTGTCATGTTTCCCTGTGTTACTCTCATGCTGTTTTGATTACGTTTGCTTTATAAGATCTTGTCAGAAACATCTTTCTTTATTCAGTATCTTCTCTATTCTAGAGCCTTTAAAAAAGCTCACCCACATGTATTTTGTACTGTTTGCTTCAATGAAGAACCCCATTGGAATATTAATGGGAATTCCTTGATGAATTTGTAGTGTGGTTTGTGAACGTCTGTGTTTTTCTTTTTTATTTATTTATTTATTTTTTATTTATTGTAGAGATGAGGTCTCTCCAAGTTGGCCAGGCGGGTCTCGAACCCGCGGGCTTAGGCAATCCCCTCACCTCAGCCTCCCAAAGCACGGGATTACAGGCTAAGCCACTGAGTCCGGCTTGTCTGTGTTTTTCTATATCGAGTTGTCTCATCTACAACATGACATGTTTCCCGTTTTATTTTGTCTTCTTGCATGTCCTTCCTAGGGTTTTATACTTTTAATGAAATTATTGTATTTTATTAGATATGTTCCAGATATCTTATAATTGTTGCAGTTATAAATTTTACTTTTTGCCAGGCTCGGTGGCTCAGCCTGTAATCCCGCGCCTTTGGGAGGCTGAGGTGAGTGGATTGCCTGAGCCTGCGGGTTTGAGACCCGCCTGGGCAAGCGAGACCTCATCTCTACAATAAATCAAAAAAATTAGCCGGGCGTGGTAGCGCGCGCCTGTAGTTCCAGCTGGGCGACAGAGTGAGACTCCAACTCAAAAAAAAAAAAAAAAAAAAAAATTTTACCTTTCAAAAATCATATCTTCTAATTGCTGGAATCTGGAAACTTCACTGACCTTTGTGTTTCCGTCTTGTATCCAGCAGTTTTTTTAGCACCAGTAGTTAAGATGTATTTTCCCTTGGATATTCCGTGCATAGTCATCATCTGCACATAACTATTATTCTTCCTTTCCTGTGCTCATACTTTTTTTTCTTTTTGTGTCTTAATGCATTGCCTAAGAATTCTAGGATAACATTGAGTAAAAATGTCAGTATTCTTTCTCCTAATTTGAAAGGAAATACTTCTGTGAGTCAGTAAGTATGAAATTTTCTACAGGATATTGGTAGATATACTTTATCAGGTTATTATTTCTTCTAATTTTTGTTTGCTAAGAAGTTTGTTGTTTTTTAACCCAGGATTAGATATTAAATCAAGTGTTTCTAAATGTTCTTTTCTGAATTTATTGACATGTGATCAGATCTTCTCTTTTACTCTGTTAATATGATGGGTTACGTTAGAATAATTGTTGTTTGCTAATGTTAAACTACTCTTGCACTTATGAAATAAACCCTTTTTTGTCACCATGTTGTATGGGTTTTTTTGTTTGTTTTTGAGTCGAGGTTTCACTCTGTCACCCAGCCTGGAGTGTAGTGTTATGATCACGGCTCACCACAGCCTGTACTTCCTGGGCTCAGGTAATCCTTCAGCCTCAGCTTCTCGAGTAGCTGGAACTACAGGCATGTACCAGCACACCTGGCTAATTTTTTGATATTTTTGTAGAGACAAGGCCTTGACCAGGCTGGACTTGAACTCGTGGGCTTAAGCAATCTTCTCATATTGGCCTCCCAAAGTGCTGGGATTATAGATGTGAGCCATTCACCGTCCCCAGTGTGTAGTATGTTTTTTTAAGCATTGGTAGATCTTTGCTAATATTTTGTTTAAAATTTTAACTTTTTATTAAAGTTGTTCGCAGCATTATTTTAACATCTTTCTTGTGCCTTTGTCATGCCCCCTTTTAGTCCTAATAAAATTTACTTATATCTTCTATGTAATCTGTTTTGATCATCCTTGCCAGTCTCATCAATTTTATTTTTAGTTTTAGATAACCAACTTGCTTTGATTGACCCTCTCAATTGTTTTTTTGTTTTAAAATGAGCTGTTTTTCCATTGTCTGTTGTCTGTTTGTTCATTAGTTTTGATAAAACATTCTTCATTAGCCTAGCTATGTCCTAGGGAGTGTTTCAAAAGTATTTTTTCTTGACGATTTTAACTCTTTTAAAAGCTTGAAAGCATTTATTTTTAGGCCTAATTAAGTGCCTGAAGCAGATGAGCAAAACTGTTTTCCAGTGAGCTCTCGTGTAACTGCCTGCCAGGTTTTGGTGTGTGGTCTTTTAATCCCTGACTACGATGTGCTTTTAATTCTCTGCCTCTCCGTATGACTGGGTTATATGTGAGATTCATTTTATTTTTGTTCTTAAAATTATGTAATCTCTTTATGTATTGGACCCTTTATGAAAGTCACATATTGAAATACTAATATTTTAAGATAATGAATTGAATAAAAGCTTTCGGAGAAGTGCAACATTAATGTAAAATGAATTTAGTTCTTATTTTTTAGTCAGAGAATAAACGATTGTATTATTCAAATGAGACAGTTTATCTTTCATGTCCTTTTGTATATTTTAATATGCAGTGATTTTTACCACAGTAGCATACTAGATAGGATTGAAGTGGCAGAGAAGTTACAAGTATTTGGTGATCGGTAGGCTCAGTGTTTGCTTTGTTTTGGTTAATCTGTGTGACTGGTTAGATATTCCTTTAGCTATTCCTTTGGTTTTGTATTAAGTTTTGTTATGTTTTTATTTAGCATACAGTATTAAAACTTCAAAAATTTAAAAAGATTTATACTGTAACGCTTCCTAGCTTACACAAATTCTAAATGATAAATTTTAGATTTAAGCCACTGATTTAATGTTTTTTTACTCTTTGTCAAATTAAGGTCACAGTAAACACAAAGTGGAGGAAGCTCTTATTAATGAAGAAGCGATTTTGAACCTCATGGAAAATAGTCAGACTTTTCAGCCTTTGACCCAAAGACTGAGTGAGTCACCAGTTTTCAGTAAGTAAAAGTGCTGCCATAAAATTCAGTGTTCTAAGTCAGTGAAAATGTGTGTTGTGAGGGGGTATTTTTCTTTTTATTTGAATAGATTAATATTGCATGTTCAATAAATACTTTACTAATATAAAATGGAAACTTGCATTAAATTGCTTGCTTTTTAAAAAATTTTCTACATAGTTTTTTCTAAAAAATAATTATGAAAGAAAATAATTTTTTAACTTTGATGGAGGGAACCATATTGCTTTGGAGGAAAAATATACTTGTTTGGATTAATATTCTCAAAAGTACAGTACATTAATAAAACACTGTAATTGGTTCTTTCCTGGTGAGTATCTGAAATTTTACTGGACAGTTCCTTTCAAGCCATTAATTTTTGACTAGCATAGCATATGACAGTTATTTCTGAGTGTCTTTGTATCACTCTAAATGTATTTTTATTAGCATCACAAACAATTTACAAGATTCTTTTCAATAATTTAGTCTTACCAACATTTTTAACAAATTTATTTGATATTTTGTTGCATAAAATATCATTAAGCTTCATGCCTATTGTTTTGTTTGATGTTGTGATTTTAATGTTACCTTCCTCACTTTCTATTTTTTTCATTTATAATTTATAGCATGAAATGTGATCCCAGCTCCATGTAATATCCTCTCTGTTACTTACATTTTTATCTGGATGGAACAAAAATTGACTGATTGTGGACAGTACCAAAATTATTGTACACACTCATATTTGAAAATCGTTTTAAATAGATGTAGGGGATTGTTTTTTCTTTTTAAATTTTCCGTATTTATGGAGTACATAGTGATGTTTCAATACATGAAATGTATAATGATCAGATTGGGGTAATTAGCATATCCAGCATCTAATGGACTCAAGATTCTCCCACCTCAGTCACTCCAGTAGCTCGGACTGTAAGCATGTACCACCACACCTGTTTTTTCTTTTTTAAATGATTGGCCACATGCAGAGAGAAATCATCCTAATACATTAAAAAAATAGAGGTTTATAATCTAAAATGTTCTGTTTCTCTATTTGAATAAATATATTTCAAAGTTTTGTTTTGTTTTTTTGAGTTGGAGTCTCATTCTGTCGCCCAGACTGGAGGGCAGTGGCACGCTCCCAGCCACCGCATCCTCAACCTGCTGGGCTCCAGCGATCCTTCCGCCTCAGCCTTCCAAGTAGCCGGAACTGCAGGCGTGTGCCACCATGCCTGGCTAATTTTTTGATTTATTGTAGAGATGAGGTCTCACCAAGTTCCCCGGGCGGGTCTCGAACCCACGGGCTCAGACAATCCACTAGCCTTGGCCTCCCAAAGTGCTGGGATTACAGGCTGAGCCTCCGAGCCAGGCCTCAAAGTATTTTAAATTATATTGTAGTTATTTTTTTAAAAACAGTTAAGAGAGAAACACAAAGATATGAGGAGGTCGGTCTCAGTGACTCAGCTTGTAATCCCAACACTTTGGGCGGCCGAGGCAAGTGGATTGCCTGTGCCCACAGTTCGAGACCAGCCTGGACAACTTGGTGAGACCTCGTCTCTACAATAAATCAAAAATTAGCCAAGTGTGGTAGCATGTGCCACTTGGAAGTCTGAGGCAGAAGGATCGTCGGAGCCCAGCAGGTCGATGCTGGGGTGGCCATGGGTATGCCACTGCACTCCAGCCTGGGCGACAGAGTTAGACTGACTCCAAAAAAAAAAAAAAAAAGTTGAGGAGTTTAAAAAACAGGAGAGTTAGAAAGGCACATACCTATTTCATTATAGTAGACGAATGTGTTGTGTCATTAGCAGATGTAATTCCACCTTGCCTTAGGTCACAAAAATGCAATCTCAATGTTATCAAAGATCAGAGAGGCAAATACATGCAATTCATTTGTTAATACTAGTTTTTTTAAAGTGTGAGGCAAGATAAATAAAACAAATTTTAATTCTAGGTTTAAAAAATGGATTGTTGCCAAAATAGCTCTTATAAGCAAATGTTTTCATTTTTTATTATATTTGGTAGCATGACTGAACCCACTTTTTTTTAATGTCTACAAAGAAAACCTAAACATTGATATTTTTGTGAATGGGGAATATATTGCCTTATTTTACAGAGAAAAAGCTTCACCTTTTGCTTCTTTTGGGTGGTGGGAGTAGAAATAGGGTCTTGCTCTGTTACCCATGCTGGCGTACAGTGACATGGCACAGTTATAGCTTATTGCAATCTCCAACTCCTAAGCTCAAGTGATCCTCCTGTCTCAGCTTCCAAAGTAGCTAGGACCACAGGCATGCACTACCAACTATTTTTTAATTTTTTTTGTAGAGATGGGGAGATGGGGGATGGATCTCGCTGCATTGCCCAAGCTAGTCTTGAACTCCTAGTCTCAAGTGATCCTTCCGCCTCAGCCTTTGTGGTCTTTTTTTATTTCTTTTTTTAAGATGTGGGGTAAAATTCAGTGTTAGGTATACAAATGTTTATTATGCAGGTACCCTTGTTGATGAAGTGTGCCCCTCCCACCCTCACACAGTCCCACTATGCCAATTCTGCTCCCTTCAGCAATTTCCCACTACTGCTAATCCTTTTCTTATAGTATTATAATAATTGTTCAAGGTCCACTTATGAGTGAGGACTTTTTTTTAATAATAGCATTATTGAGATATAATTCACATACTATAAAATCCATCTTCTAAAATATAAAGTGCAGTGATTTTTGTCATATTCATGGAGTTGTGTAACCATTACCACTATCTAATTTCAGAACATTTTCATCACCCCAAAAAGAAACCCCGTTACCTTTAGCAGTCAATCTCTGTCTTCTTCCAAGTCCCTGACAACCACTAATCTGTTTTCTCCTTTGCTGGGTGTAACTATGGGGGCATTTCATGCAAATAAAATCATATGGTAAATAGCCTTTTATATCTGGCTGCTTTCAGAACATAATGTTTGCAAAGTGTATCCATGTTGTAGCATGTATCAGTGCTTCATTCCTTTTTCCTACTGAATAGTAAATATTCCATCATATGGATGCTACCACATTTTGTTCATTTATTCATCAGTTGGATAGTTGTGATGTTTCACTTTTTTGCTGTTATGAATAATGTTGCTATGACTGTTCACACACAGGATTTTGTGTAGACATACGTCCCCCGTTCTTTTGGGTGTATATGTAGGAGCAGAATTGCTGGGTCATGTGGTAACTCTGTTTTTGACATTTTGAGGAACTGCCAGTGGCTGCACCATTTTATAGTCTGGCCATTAATTCGTGAGAATTCCAGTTTCTTCACATTCTTGTCAACATGTAATATTATCTTTTTTATTGTAGCAGTCCTAATGTGTATGAAGTGGTTTTATAAGCACAGTGTATTTTAAAGCTCTTTTGTACTTTTCAGCTACAAATTTTCTTTGATTATCCTGTGAGCTAATAAAGCTTAAGTGAGAGATAAGGTGTTTAATGTATAATTTCTAAGGCCTTTCCTTTGCATTAGTTCATATATCTATTATATGTTTCATACTTATTTTGAACGCTTCAACCATGTTTGGTTTAGTGTTCCTTAAGCTTAAGTGTGTAGTAAGACCTTGGGCAACTTATTAAAATTCAAATTCCTGTAGTGCCAGCACACCTATGGTCCCAGCTCCCTGGGAGTTTGAGTGGGGAGAATTGCTTGAGCCTAGGAGTTTCAGGCCAACCTGGGCAACATAGTGAAACCGTATCTCTAAAAAGAGAAAAAAAATTAAAAGAAAATACAGATTCCTGGGCCCTGCCCAAGAAATTCTGATTCAGTAGATGTGGGATGAGGTCTGAGAATCTTTTCTTTTTAATAATATCACTACACTATTCTAATGTACTTTGATGAGAGAGCTGCATCAAGACCTGAGCCTTTGCACCAACTGTGTTTTTTTTAGCATGTGCCAGCATGTGTGCTGTTGTTATTTTATTATAATGGATCTGAATTATTGGTGACTGCTTCCCTTGTTTTACAGTGGATAGTAGTCCTGATGAGGCTCTGGTACATCTTCTTGCTGGTTTGGAAAGTGATGGATATCAGGGGCAAAGAAATAGGATGCCATCGCCATGTCGTTCCTTTGGAAACAATAAATATCCCCAAAACAGTGATGATGAAGAAAATGAGCCTCAGATTGAAAAAGAGGAGATGGAGCTTAGTTTGGCGATGTCCCAGAGATGGGACAGCAATATCGAAGAACATTGTGCCAAAAAGAGGTGATCATTTAGTTATTTAAGTATTTTTACAGCTTTATTTTGTCATTAACTTTGTTCTTTAATCAGAAATTATTTCTTAACATTCATAATATAAGGTGCTTTATAAATTAAATTGACTTTCTTTAAATCCCCTTTAAGTAGTGGTCTGTTTTTCATGTGACATGCTTTATATTCTAAGCAAAATAAAGTTTAACATCATTTAAAAAGAGGAAGCTAACGTTTAGAAGTCATCTATCTATATATGCAGTATTTACCATAAAGTAAGGGATAAAAGCAGCAAAACTGAAATGCTTCCTTATCTCAGAACTTGAAGAAAGAATGCCCTCTGATAGTTAAACTGCTGTGGATTGGAACAACAATAGATAGAGTCAGTTTGAAGACAAGGAATAGCTTCCAGTTCTGATTAGACTGAAGGAATTAATATTACAAATTAATAGATAAAAGAGTTTCAAAAGCAAACATTTGATATTCTGGTTTATTTCTCAAAATAAATGAATAAGATGGCACTGTGGTTTTCTAAGTCAGTCTTTGTAAACTTGATTGGTTTGAGTCTAAGCCTGAGTTGTATGCTGTGTGTACAGAAAAAAATTAGGCATTTGAGCCTAAAAGACTGAGTATACCTCTTCTTTAAACTTTTGTAGGCTAGAGTGAAACTTTTTAAAAGTCTTTGTTTGAAATTTTCAACCTCATTACTAAGAATGAGGTTAATCCATAAGTCCTGTGTTCGTTTGTATCTAACATAATTTTTTATTTTTCTACTTCATAAATTTGGGCATGGACATATCCAGATACAATGTTATATTCTTTTCTCGAACATAGTCTCCACTGTAATAATAGGCATGGTTTATGTCACGATTGAGTTAAGACCTGTGTGTTCATTGACTGTGAATTCATTGTGTGAAAACCATGCCCAGTTTAACCTTGGGAAAACAAACCTCAATTGTTCATAAATATATTAGAGATAGATTGATAGTGGAAGCATAGTATCTGGAAGAAGAACTAGTTAATTCTGCTGTGTATGTTGGATGTTATATTCTACCCTGAGTACCATATTTTAGGAATACTAAGAAAGTAAAGGAAAGAAAAGGAAGGAAAAACCTGAAGGGTCTATCAACACTGTCAATTTCGAAGAATATTTGAGTGGAGGGTGTTTCATCTGATTTTTTTTTTTTTTTTTTTTGGTCATTTTTCTTTTGTTTGTTTCCTTTTTTTTTTTTGGGTCAAAATCTCACCCTGTTGCCCAAGCTAGAGTGCAGTGGCATGCTCATGACCACCGCAGCCTTAACCTGCTAGGCTCAGGGGACCCTTCCGCCTCAGCCTTCCAAGTAACTAGAACTACAAGTGTGTGCCACCACATCCAGCTAATTTTTACTGATTTATTGTGGAGATGAGGTCTCGCCAAGTTACCCAGGCTGGTCTTGAACCCCTGGGCTCAGGCAGTCCTCTCACCTTGGCCTCCCAAAGTACTGGGATTCCAGGCGTGAACCACCGTGCCTGGCCTTGTTTGATCTGATTAAGAGAAGAATTACACAACAAATGATAAATGTCTTCATATGTTGTAAAAGTTACCATGTGAAAATGACATACACCTGCTCTGCATGTCTACAGAGAACAAAATAAGAATAATGTATGGAAGTTGAAAAGAAAGGTGTTGTGTTATATAGGAAGGCTGTTATTATTAACAATTAGAGTCATAAGCCATGGAAAGATTACCCTGTGAGACAGCAGCCCCTTATACAGAGAATGTAAAAGCAGAGATTGCATCTGGTCTGTTAAAAATAGGATTTTGCGTTGGGTAGAAAGTTGGACAAGGTGACTTCTAAGAATCTCTTCTAGCTCTTAAGGGAGTGATTTTATGAAAAATTGTGATTTGGCAAGACTTCATGGAAAAACTCTTCCATGTATAATAAAAGGATATTATTTTCAAACTTTGAGATCAGAGAAGGAAAAAAAGAGTATGGATAGAAATTTCTAATTTTGCCCATCCAGATAAAAGGCAAAGCATCGAGTTAGTATCGAGATGAGATGAAGCTTAAAGAGACTATCTATCTGAACTTCACAGGCCATGTGAGTTCCTCAGTAACCTCCTTCATCGTCACTCTCAGATTGACTTAACACCTTTACTAATTCCTGGCCCTTCTCTGATCACTGACATTTTCTCTTCAGCCCTGACCTGAATGCCCTCTTGTTCATCTTTTTGTTCTTGTTTTTTTTCCAATTCAGAATGTAGTGATTGTGTATTTATGGAGACTTATTAAAATATACCAGTGCAACCTTTTTAGAAATTACTGATTTCTCACCCAGGCTGTATTCGTGTGTGTCTAAGGATACTAAGAACATGATGAGATATGGTAACCCAAGATATTATGGGGCTGTGAATGCAGGAATTATTTTGTATTCTAGCTCACGCAAAAGGGATTAAAAAGCCTATTCACAGTAACTTTTTGCAGGTACTATAGTAAGACATGCTAATAAAGCAAAGTAAATCTACTTTTCTTTGTGAAGTTCCGATTTTCAGAACTTTTTAATTATTTTACTATTGTAGAGTTAAACTAGACAAATTATTTGCATCTGAGATGTTCTTTTCTAATGATCATACTCACCAGTGAATCTTAATACTCTCTAGATCACTGTGCAGAAATACCCACAGAAGTTCAACCGAAGATGAAGACTCATCTTCAGAAGAAGAAATGGAGTGGAGTGATAACAGTTTGCTTCTAGCCAACCTTTCTATACCTCAGTTAGATGGAACTGCGGATGAAAATAGTGGTGAGTAAAGAAGTCTACTGTGAGCCTTTGGTTATTTAGGGGCTGAAAAGACATTTGATTTTGAAGCTATAATTACACTTTCTGTGTAGTTGGCTAAGTGAAGTTATCACAGTTCTATTCTGTTGTATCCTTCTCCAAGATTTTATCTTTTGAAAGAATGTAGATAAAAGATTTTCTCTCGTTTCTAAGAGGATATGATATTTGTTGGTCACTGATTTCAAATTTCATAAACTTTTATCATGTATTTAGCATAAGAAACTGAGAAATGTGCCCAGCTTATTTGAAGCATGGAAAGAAGCATATTATTTTATTAAAAATTATTTAAGGTGTCAGTTTTTTCCATTATTCCTCCAGAGGCACTGAATATTAATATAATCGATTTCTGATCAAAGAATATATATTTAAAATAATGGCTAATAATTGTAATTAACTTTTTGTTATTTAGACTGAGTTATTATCTTAATGACAGGAGTGACTTTTTTGTTAAGATAAATCATTTTAAATATACAAACTTAATTTCATGTCATTTCTTTCATAGTGGTAGTATCTTGGTATGGGAAAATATTTTAAAGATTAAAAGCATGGAATAAAATAATTATTTTTTCCCTCATTCCAGACAATCCATTGAACAATGAAAGTTCTAGAACCCACTCTTCTGTCATTGCCACAAGCAAACTCTCCGTGAAACCCTCCATCTTTCACAAAGACGCTGCTACGTTGGAACCCCCATCTTCTGCCAAGATTACCTTTCAGTGTAAACACACAAGTGCCCTTTCTTCCCATGTTTTGAACAAGGAAGAGTTAATTGAAGACCTTTCACAGCCAAACAACATAGAAAAAGGTCTAGATAATTCAGTCGCTTCTTTTACAAATGAAAGCACTTATTCTTTAAAGTACCCTGGATCTTTAAGCAGTACTGTTCATTCAGAAAATTCTCATAAAGAGAGTAGTAAGAAAGATATCCTCCCAGGATCTTCCTGTGAAAGTAGTGTTTTTGATTATGAAGAAGATATTCCATCTGTTACAAGACAAGTACCAAGTAGAAAGTATGCAAACATTAGAAAGATTGAAAAGGATGCCCCTTTTATACACATGCACCGTCACTCTAACGAGAGTACATTGAGCAAAAACTCTTTCAACTTTTCTGACTTAAGTCATTCAAAAAGCAAATTATCCTCTGATGGAAATGAAAAAGGAAACAGCACAGCTCTGGGTAGTTTATTCCCTTCATCGTTTCCTGAAAATTGTGAATTGCTGTCTTGTTCAGGGGAGAATAGAACTATGGTGCATTCCCTTAATAGCATTGCTGATGAAAGCGGACTAAATAAACTTAAAATTAGGTATGAAGAATTCCAAGAACATAAAACAGAAAAGCCAAGCCTCAGCCAGCAAGCAGCACATTATATGTTTTTTCCCAGTGTTGTTCTTTCTAATTGTCTCACTAGACCACAGAAACTCTCTCCTGTCACATATAAACTACAGCCTGGCAATAAACCCTCCCGTTTAAAACTGAATAAAAAGAAACTTGTAGGTCATCAGGAGACTTCAACCAAAAGTAGTGAGGCTGGATCCACAAAAGACAGTTGTACACAAAGTCATCCCTGCAGTAATACTCCTGAGAAGGATAACATACTAGCTGGTGATTTAGTGAAGGCCACTCATGGAGCTTGTGAAAATAAAGCGCCTTCAGATAGTTTTATAGACTGTCACTTTGGAGATGGAACCTTAGAAACTGAGCAGTCCTTTGGACTGTATGGAAATAAATACACGCTTAGAGCCAAACGCAAGGTCAATTATGAGACTGAAGATAGTGAGTCAAGCTTTGTAACACACAACTCAAAAATTAGCCTACCTCATCCCATGGAAATGGGTGAAAGTCTCGATGGAACTCTCAAATCTCGAAAACGAAGAAGAATGTCCAAAAAGCTGCCCCCTGTTATCATAAAGTATATTATTATTAATAGATTTAGAGGGAGAAAAAATATGCTTGTGAAGCTAGGAAAAATAGACGCTAAAGAAAAACAAGTCATATTAACAGAAGAAAAAATGGAACTATATAAAAAGCTTGCACCTTTGAAGGATTTTTGGCCAAAAGTTCCTGACTCCCCTGCAACCAAATATCCCATTTATCCAATAACACCAAAGAAAAGTCACAGAAGAAAGTCAAAACATAAATCTGCCAAGAAAAAACCTGGTAAGCAGCAAAGGACAAATAGTGAAAATATTAAAAGAACTTTGTCTTTCAGGAAAAAGCGGTCACATGCTATTCTTTCTCCTCCCTCGCCATCTTACAGTGCTGAAGCCGAAGACTGTGACTTGAATTACAGTGATGTCATGTCTAAACTAGGTTTTCTTTCTGAGAGAAGCACAAGCCCCATAAATTCTTCTCCACCCCGCTGCTGGTCTCCCACGGATCCCAGAGCTGAAGAAATTATGGCTGCTGCAGAAAAAGAAGCAATGCTTTTTAAGGGTCCTAATGCATGTAATAGTAAGACTGTTAATTCTCGTATAGGAAAAAATAGTCGAGTGAGAGCACAGGTTAAGAAATCAAAAACAAAGCTTGTTAATGCCTCAGTAGTTACTAAGAAAAGGAACAAACGAAATCAGACAAATAAACTCATAGATGATGGAAAGAAGAAACCGAGAACAAAACAGAAACAAAAAACAAATGAGAAAGGTACATCGAGAAAGCACATAACACTTAAGGATGAAAAAATAAAATCTCAGCCCAGTGCGGAAGTTAAGTTTGTACTCAAACACCAGAATGTGTCTGAGCTGGCAAATAGTTCTGGAGGTTCTCAACTACTTTTTAAACAGAAAGATGTGCCACTCACTGGTTCCACTGTAGATCATCCCCTTTCTGCGCCTCTACCCACTGGAATTAATTCCCAACAGAAGTTATCTGGCTGCTTTTCTTTCTTAGAAAGCAAGAAGTCTGTGGATTTGCAAACATTGTCCAATTCACGAGATGATCTGCACCCATCGGTTGTTTGTAATTCTGTAGGACCTGGCATCTCAAAAATTCACGTTCAGAGGTCTCCAAATCCAAGTGCTATGTTTACGCTGAAGGAGTCAACCTTGATTCAAAAAAATCTATTTGATCTTTCCAACCATTTGTCTCAAGTAGCACAGAATACACAGATATCTTCGGGTATGATGTCTCCAAAGACAGACGATCATGCAAATATACAAAAAAACTATTTGTCATCTCTTGGAAAGTTACATGAATATCGCAGTTCCCTAGACTCAAAGCCGCCGGACCAATCATATGTACCTAATTTTTTACATTGCAAAGATAGTCAGCAGCAGATTATGTGCATGGCAGAACAGTCGAAGCACAGTGAAACTTGTTCTCCAGGAAATACAGCTTCAGAGGAAAGCCCAGTGCCTAATAACTGCTTTGTAACTTCCTTAAGAAGTCCAATCAAACAAATAGCATGGGAGCAAAAACAAAGGGGCTTTATTTTAGATATGTCAAATTTTAAACCTGAGAGGGTAAAACAGAGGTCATTGTCAGAAGCAATTTCACAAACCAAAGCACTTTCTCAGTGTAAAACTCGAAATGTGTCAACGCCTTCGGCATTTGGTGAAGGCCAGTCTGGACTGGCAGTTCTAAAAGAATTGCTACAAAAAAGACAGCAAAAAGCACAAAATGCAAATATTATGCAAGACCCATTGTCTAATAAACATCAACCAAACAAAAATATCTCTGGTTCCCTTGAACATAGCAAAGCAAATAAACGGACGCGGTCTGTAACATCTCCAAGGAAACCTCGGACTCCCAGAGGTACAAAATCTAAAGAGAAGAGTCCCAAACTTCTAAAAGTAGACTCGCTAAATTTACAAAATTCTGGCCAGTTGGATAACTCCTTATCAGATGATAGTCCCATCTTTTTTTCAGATCCAGGTTTTGAAAGTTGTTATTCACTTGAAGATAGCTTATCTCCTGAACATAATTACAATTTTGATATTAACACAATAGGTCAGACTGGATTTTGTAGTTTTTATTCTGGAAGTCAGTTTGTCCCAGCTGATCAGAATTTGCCTCAGAAGTTCCTAAGTGATGCTGTTCAGGATCTTTTTCCAGGACAGGCTATAGAAAAAAATGAGTTTTTAAGTCATGACAACCAAAAGTGTGATGAAGACAAGCATCATGCCTCAGACTCAACCTCATGGATTAGATCTGCTACTTTAAGTCCTGAACTTTTTGATAAATCATCCGTAGATAGCAGTGAAAGCCACCGCCACAACCAGTGGAAAAATAGTTTCCATCCTTTAACAACTCGGTCTAATTCAATAATGGATTCTTTCTGTATCCAGCAGGCAGAGGACTGTCTAAATGAAAAGTCCAGATTGAATAGGAGTTCAGTAAACAAGGAAGTGTTTCTTAGCCTCCCACAGCCAAACAGTTCAGACTGGATTCAAGGTCACACCAGAAAAGAAATGGGGCAGTCTCTTGACTCGGTCAATACCTCCTTTACTACAATACTTTCCTCCCCTGATGGTGAACTTGTGGATGTAACCTCTGAAGACTTAGAATTGTATGTTTCAAGAAACAATGATATGTTGACACCGACTCCTGATAGTTCACCAAGGTCTACCAGCTCTCCCTCACAGTCTAAAAATGGTAGTTTCACCCCTCGAACTGCTCACATTCTGAAACCACTTATGTCCCCACCAAGCAGGGAAGAAATTGTGGCAACTTTGTTGGATCACGACCTTTCAGAAACAATTTACCAGGAACCATTTTGCAGTAATCCTTCTGATGTACCAGAAAAGCCCAGGTAATCAGTTATTTTTTTCCCTTGGTTATTCTGGATAATTATAATGTATATAACATTTGGTACCTAACTACTATCTTTTTGTCTGTGATACTGTGTTATAAGTATATCATTGTGAGAATGATTCATAACTATAGACTTATTAAGAAAATCCACAAAGGAACTAGAGGGCTATGCCTAGAAAAATGTATTAAAGTTGATAAGTGTTGGGTTTGGATCTACTATTAGTAGACACTGTGTTTCCACTAAGGATTGGAGCTGCTCACGCCAATGATGCAGGATCTAGAAGGATGCCATGGTACTTTAAAGTATTATAGTGATCACTTTTAAATGGCATTTAATTTTTAAATATTAAGCTTTTATACTTTTTAAAGAGAACTTCATTTTTTTAAAGTGTCTGAAGATGAGCATGTTTTAAGTACTCCTATGATATATCTCTAAAGGAAAACTATTTTGAGTTATTAAGCCACTTTCTTTTAATGTAGTTTCAGCATCCTGTGTCATATTATATTGTTAGTTTATACAGTTATGAGGGATGCAGATGGGCTTTGGTTTCTCTTATCTTTCTTTTAAGAACTGTTTGATAGATACACCCATGTGCACAGCAAATAGCAACATGAGAATCACAGTACTGCTTTATTTATCAGTAGTTGAATAGTTACACTGTACCACTTCTGTCTCCAAGTTAGGATATATCTGATGAGAGCTAAAGTGAAAAACATGACTTAATCCAGGAGGTTTGAGCGATGGTTCTTCTTGTTCCTGCCCCTGTGTCTGTGATCCCATATATTTAACCAGTTACAGAGAGGGGCAGTTCCTTTCAATCATCCAGTCAGACAGAAGAGGATGACTGGGACTGCCAAGGCAGGCCCTGCTTAGTCAAATCATAGAAAGAGATAGGAAGAGCCACCAAGGCAGAGGCCATGCTGCATGTGTGCGTTGACCTGTGGGAGCCCCATACTTCTGACTCTAGTGAAAAAAGCAAGCTACAGTATGGATGTATGTCATTACATATTTGTTCAACCGAAAGTGTGATGAAGACAAGCATCATGACAAACCCGTAAAACATACCATGCTGAGAATGAACCCAGATGTGAGCTGTGGATGTGAGTGATTGTGATGTGGCCATGTGTGTTCATTGATTATAACACTGTACCACTCTGGTGGCGGGGGGGTGGCAATGAGGGAGGCTATATATGTCTGGGCAGTGAGATTCAAGGGAAGTCTCTGTACCTTCCTTGCAATTTTGCTGTGAACCTAAAACTCTTAAAAAATTATATTAAAAAAATTATTTAGACAAATGTTGTTGAACTTTGACCCAGCAGATGAGCAGTAATTCCTATAGAAATCCACTTAAGAAAGGGGTAAGAACTTGAGATGATGGATATGTTGATTTGTTTCACTATAATAGCCATTTTACCTTATAGATATTTCACCACATGTTATACACATTAAATATAAACAATAAAATTAATTTGAATAAAGGAGGGATGAGAAAAGGTGATCAAATATAGAATTGAAGTCCCCTCCTGTAATGACTTGACGTGAAGGGCAGAAACATGTCCCCTCCCTTTCCGACACAGTTTTGTTTTGTTTTGTTTTGCTTAGTATCCACATGGAACTCTTTATTTCACTGCTCTAATATCTGAAGGCTGTTCCTCAGACACTAGTTTCTATTATTTTGGGGACTTTGACCTTGTTAATAGTTATTTGGTATATTTTTAATATAACTATTTTTTAAATTGTTTTTCTACCTTAGCTTTACATAACTTTTTAATTTTTAGTTACCATACTTATCATGTGCTGGTCATTAACCTTTATGTTGTTAGTTGTTATTGTCTAACCCTGACATCTGCCTTGAAGCTAGAAAAAAAGAACAATAGTCATTTTTAAAAATATTTTTTAAAATACAAAACTGTGTATTCAATATAGGAAATTCAGGAAGTATAAAAGAAGAAGAAATAAAAATCACACTATATACCTGTAGATCAGCTACAATGATAACAGCTATTTATTTATCAGTAGTTGACACAGGATGCTGAAACTACATTAAAAGAAAGTGGCTTAATAACTCAAAATAGGTTTCCTTTAGAGATACATCATAGGAGTACTTGTAACAGCTACAGTGATATTTTAATGTTTCTGTTTTCCTGGTTTTTAAAAAATATGTAGTTTTTAGTTTGTTTTGTGAAGTGTGTATGCACTGACATGTGGCACAGTATTGTATCCAAATTTGTTCACTTAACATTATATTACAAACATTTCTCAAATGTATGAGCTTCTTGAAATATAATTTTAATGACTGCATAATATTTTATTGTGTATATTACTGGATAGAAAGATTGTTTCCTATTTTGCCACTATAGATAAATTATGTGATAGCATCTTCTTTATGAAGTGTTTATTATATGTTGAAGCTTTTCGTTGTAGCCCTAGAAGTAGAATTGCTGAAAAATGTAAGACTCTTGATATAATGAAATGTTTTCCCAATGAGTTGTAGCAATTACCATGCTGCCGACAATTTGCAAGAAAGTGAATTCACCATGCCTCACAATTTGTTATTCATGATCTCTGTATCACTAGTATGAGAGTTGGGTATGTGTACTTACTTTCTTCAGCAGCAGTAATTCTGTTTATAATTTTTCGCATTGCCAGGGAGTGAGCTCAAGGAAGGTGCTAGATGCTGGTTATGAGGTAACTCATCAGAACCAGAATCTTTCCATATAAAGAAGACAAAGAACTGTGGTCCTCCAACTATTCCTCCCTTACCTCCAAACCAGAAAACATGAAGCTGGTTCATTGAGTTTTATCTGGAAAATGACTGGGGCATTTGGAGAGATCGTGTCCTAAGACAAGTGATTGAAAAAACTAAGAATTGTCTTCATATCCATAATAGAGTTAAATGAGGAAGAAAAAGTGGACTTATTTTATGTTGCTGCAGTAGGCAGAAATAGTATCAATGAATGAAAAGACAAAGTGATTTCACTCAATATTTGTAACGATTGGAAAGTAACCCAGGCTGTCTCTTCATTTGTGATTCCCCACATGCACATACATTAGTAGCATTTAAGCTGTTGATTCTGTCGGCTCTGCCAACTCCTACGTTCTTGTGTTAAACCTTGCCAGGTAAAGGGAACAAGGAATTAGGGTGATCTACCTCAATTGTGTGTGATCTTTTTTTAATGTTTGAGAGGATTTGGGGATACAGAGATTCATTTGAGTTGACTGGCTTTGCTCAACTACTCTAGATACTAGAGCACATAGGAAGAAGCTATAGATAAAATCCAGGGAGGTGGGCTTGGCATCAGTTACCTCATTGTTTTTGTCCTTGTGTTGACAGTGGAAAGTTAAGATGAGTAGAAGAAAGAAATCTGATGAGTTTGTGTCATCTCCTTGAAGGAAAGAAGGCTTCATGGGGCACTAAAACAAAAGATGCCTTCTCTCCCTGCTATTAACAGCCTCTGAAGGAAATTAATATAATAGTCACATACCTGTGAGGGAAAGCATGATGAGACTAAAGATGGAGCCTACTTGCATAAAACGGGGGCGGGAAGAAAGAGGTGGGCATTTGTAAGACTTTGGAAGGGACTTTAAAAATCTCTGGCGTAGGAAGTTAAATATTTTAGTAATTGCTCTTTGAGACAAAATAGTTGTTCTAAAATATGTTGTTTATAGGGAGATTGGTGGACGGCTCCTCATGGTAGAAACTCGACTTCCAAATGATCTGGCTGAGTTTGAGGGAGACTTTTCCTTGGAAGGACTCCGTTTGTGGAAAACAGCATTCTCAGCAATGACTCAGAACCCCAGACCAGGGTCACCCCTTCGCAATGGCCAAGCAGTTGTCAGTAAAGGATCAAGTAATAGCCATAAAATGGTTGAAGACAAAAAAATTGTGATTATGCCTTGCAAATGTGCCCCAAGTCGACAACTGGTGCAAGTGTGGCTTCAAGCCAAAGAGGAATACGAACGTTCCAAGAAACTGCCTAAAGCTGAGCCAACTGGAGTGGTAAGATCTGCTGAGAACTTGAGCTCTTCAGTTAACCCAGATGACAAACCTGTAGTGCCTCCAGAAGCAGATGTCAGTCCACAGATCCTCCCCACCTCAGCACACACCAAGGAAGGCATTGGTGATTCTCAGACTACTTTACAAGCACCACCCACAGGATGCAGTCGAATTGCCAGTGGGAGTCAGGCACTGCCACCAGTTGTAACTGTAGATGATCCTGAGCAGGATGAAGACGATGATGGTAATAACTGTTACATTAGTTATAGCTCCCCTGATTCTCCAGTAATTCCTCCTTGGCAACAAGCAACATCCCCAGATTCCAGAGCACTAAATGGAGATGATAGACCTTCATCACCGGTAGAGGAGCTACATTCACTGGCTGTTGAAGACTTAGTGCCAATAAAAGATGGTACACGGAAAAGCCCCTGCAGTGAACCTCGGGAGCCTCTGGTGATCTCTCCCATTCATGCTAGAGCAAGAACTGGGAAACGTGACTCACTTTGCCTTCACAGTACACCAATCATACAGAGAAAACTTCTGGAGAGACTTCCTGAAGCAACTGGCCTTAGCCCTTTATCAACAGGTAAGTGTGTCAGTAACAGAAAGCCTACAACATTAGACTGTAATGAAAATCAGGGCTTTTTAGGTGATGATTATTGTCTTGTCTTGGAACATTATCCCAGGGAAACCTTTGCATCTGCTTCCATTTGTTTCATCTTATCTCCTGCCTTCTGGGTGAGATGGTGCCCACTCAGCAGACTTCCCTTCTTCTCGTCTTGCTGGTCCTCCTGTCACAGCTGCCTGAGCAGCTCTTCTCCTGCTGACCCCACCTCCTTTCTGGAGCCGCTCCTCCCTTGGCCTTCCTCCTGTTCTCTGTTGTTTCCTTTCTGCTTGCCTTGGAAGCTTGCCTCACTGCTCTGTTATTATCTGGGCGGTTTTAAGCCTTTATTTTTCTCTAAATGATCTAATTCCTACCAATAGATTTCTATAGATAACTCACAGATATGTATTTCCAGTTCAGAACTCTCTTTTGCTCTCCAGAACACAATATCCACCTGCCTACGTAGAATTTCCTCTCAAATGCTCAATGGCTCCTCAGGGTCAGGATTTTAAAAATCAGTCCCTGCTTCCCCTACACACATTCACCATTTCCCCAATACACTGTTATATAAATGTGCATGCCCACACGTCGAAACCCATCTTCTTCTTTCAGTTTTCCATCTTTCAAGGAATAATGCCACCATCTCTCAGTCAGTTGCCCAAGTCAGAAACAGAATTCACTGGTACTGGCATGGTGTCTCAAGCCTGTAATCCCAGCACTTTGGGAGGCCAAGGTGAGGGGATTGCCTGAGCCCACAGGTTCAAGAACAGCCTGGGCAACTTGGCAAGACCTCATCTCTACAACAGATCAAAAATTAGCCGGGTGTGTTAGTGCACGCCTGTAGTTCCAGCTACTTGGAAGACTGAACCGGAAGGATCACCTGAGCGCAGCAGGTTGACACTGGGGGTTGCTGTGAGCATGTCACTGCACTCCAGCCTGGGCAACGGAGTGAGACTCCAACTCAAAAAGGAATTCACTGCCACACCACCCGTTCCCTCACTACCCACTCTGTGGTTTCCAGCTCATTCCAAAGTCCTATCACTTGTTCATCTTCTAGTTCATCCAAATCTGTCTACTTTATTCTACTCCTGCCACCACAGCCTTGGCCAGCTGTCATTACCTCTCACAGGGGCTCCTGCACTGGCCGTCTTATCTACTCTTAAAAATCTCCAGTTATTTTTAAAAGCAGCAATTTGGGAAACCCCACTCTGTTCCTAGTTAATTACTCTCTCTTCAGGTTTCAGCTCAGAGAAGCCTTCCCTAATCTCCTTGACTAGATAAAAATTCCTGATTATATTCTTTGTTGTACTTATTCCAATTATAACTTTATTTTTCTGTATGTATTTGATGAATGTCCGATTCTCTCTCTAGTTTCTGTGAGGGCAGAGAATGTCTTTTCCTCTTCCTTATAGATACTTGATAAATAAGTGAATAAACGAATTAAATTACTTCCTAGGCTATTGACTGAGGTATAAAACATGGTAATAAAACCTAGGCATGTTTATTTAAAAATACAGAATGTTACAAAGTTATTTTGTTGGAAATCAGAGACTTGAATTGGTTTCATTTTTAAATTATGAAGTTTTGGGGGAATTCACAAGACAGTACTCACAAGTGATACGTAAGTATTTGGAATAGCAAAAGTTTAAAAAAAAACAGAAGCAGGTAATTTTGATATACATGTTAAAATATGAAATTTCTTTCTACAGAACCAAAAACCCAGAAGTTGAGTAATAAGAAAGAAAGTAATACTGACACTCTTAGAAGAGTACTCTTAACACAAGCAAAGGTAACTATACTCAACATTTTTAAAGATCAGTGGAAGATCCAGTCTTCTTAGATTTCAGTTAGATAATTGATAAGTGTCTCAATTTTAAAAATCTTATTATATTTTTGCATCATTATTTACATATCTTTGAGACAACAAGAAATTGCCTCTTTTTTTAGTTTTTTTTGTTGTTGTTGTTGGGATCTAAAAGATTCTTATATGTAAATACAAATATTACAGAGAAAGTGAATATGATAGCCAAAGTGTGGATTATGAGGATACAAATACATTAACTGATTACTGGCAAAATCAGAACAGTCCAGTGACAGCAGAGCTCAAGTAAGTGATTTTTGATCCCACCAAAAATATATCCTTTTTCTTGGTTTATTTTTTCTCAGATATAACCTTATTCAATTTTAAAATTTATTTTATTAAATAAATAGCAAAGGAAAGCAACATTATTTACTATTGAAACTCTGAAAAGTCATCTCTTTGTTCAAATACTAAAAATGTGACAGTACTTAATTAAGAAGTATATGGTTATGAGAAAAAATACACGTTAGACATGTATCCTTGGAAATACATGATGATAGAAATCACTTTCATATTGGCCACTTCTCATAAATATTATTAACTGCGTAAAATATATTTTGATATTTCTATTCTGAGATTATACTTTTAAACTTTCATTTATAAAAGTATTATTGAATTACAAGCTATATATGCTAAAACAAATACTGTAACAGTGTGTTATGAACATACATCAACACTTTGGGGAAAATGAGTAGTGAATTTAGAAACCAGAAAAAAAAATTTTTAAGAAATGGCAAGATTCTATATTTTCTAAACCATTGAAGATTATTTACATTGTTTTATTTATTTCATCTTTTAGAACATATTAGGGTAAAACACAGATTCAGAATTTCAAATCTTTTACAACCTTTAGCCAAAGTAGTTGCAAATATATTGATTGCTTGCTTGTCTTACTTCCAAGAAAGGTCCAGATAAACGTACATGTGGCATAAGTGTCAGCCTCTACAAGACTGTTATTTTCAGTGTTGGGAGCATGTAAACTCAGAGATAGCATACAATTTGCTTATAGATTTTATAAGATATTTCTACATACATCCAGTTATGGCATCTTGAATTACTAGCATGAAAAGAATGTTAATAAAGTGCTGTTTCTTCTTGAACTTAGAGATGATATTAGTTTACTATTTATTGCTGAGCACATAAAGCATGTTATCAGAGTGGGAAGAAGTACCCAAAAGAAAGAAAAAGAATTGCTCATTTATCTTTTTCTGGCTATGTGTGTTTTTTCTTAATAGAATCAATTTGCAGCAGTAAATAGCCCAAAAAAAGAAACTTCTCAGATTGATGGACCATCTTTAAACAATACTTACGGTTTCAAAGTCAGCATACAAAACTTGCAGGAGGCAAAAGCTTTACACGAGGTAAAACTGCAACAGTAAGGATACATACACTGTGTTTAACTCTTACATTTTATTCTATAAAACAAATATGTAAACTTTTTGATGAGGAAGGAATACATTGAATTCTTATCAGTCTTCTTCGTGTTCTTATTTTTCATACTGGGTAATATATATTTACATATTTAATAAAATAGGAAAACTTTATAAGGTATAGGTTGCTTAGACTACATTGTGGTTTAAAAACTTTCACAAATCTTTTAACTGAAATTCAACTATAGAAGGTAAAATTAGATGTTTGAACTATTAGAAAGTCTTATTTTTGTTATTTGGGCATTGTTATATTAGGATGTTATATCATATCCCAGATGTGATATTTACTTGTAGTTTCTGTCTGTTTCGCTCAGTGGATTAAAGCTTACTACAAAAGAGGATAAGTTCATTAATTCACATAATCTGTATATAACCCATTTATCTCACAGCACAGACTATATGCCAAAGACTAGAACTCTGTCTTGCAAAAATGTACATCAGTCACAGTATGGATTGGAAAGAATATGTGAGCGGGGCACTACATTTATTTGTATACAGAAAACAAGCTTAAAGCACACATCTGACTGGCGATAAGGTGGAAATCAAAATATGGTTTCGTTGCTTATACCTGTGCTGTCATTGTAGTACCTGGCAGCATGGCCATTGAGAACTTAAAATTTTGCTTAAGACAACTAAGGAACTGAATTTTAAATTTTATTTCATTTTAATTCATTTAGATTTAAAAACTGGTACTTGATTCATTTATTCGTAACTTTTAAGTATGTTTGTAATAACTTGGGTATATAAAACTTCTTTAACTGTAAATTTTATGAAATCTAAATATAGGTCAAGTATTTTCATAGAAAATTTAGCATACACATTGAGATGTGCTATAATACATATAGATTTCAAAGAATTAATGGGAAAAAAGTAAAATAAATTATTAGTAATTTTTATATTGATTTCATGTTGAAAGGGTAATATTTTAGACATGTTGGATAAAATTTAAATGTATTTAATTTAACTTTTTTTAAAATATGGCTACTAGAAAATTGTAAGTTGCATGTGGCTTTCATTATATTTCTGATGGACAGTGCTGGTTTATGCAGGTGTTTTGTGTCTTTGACCTTAAAGAAGAGAATTAGAAAACACTTTTTGGGTTACAATTCAGTTTTTCAGTTTTCCTTTTTTTTATTCTCAAGTCAATTCTGGCTTAACTGTTCTCAGGACTGGATTAACATAGACTGAAGGAAAACTTTAAATATTTTCCTCATTCTTACCCTAAACTCGAACTGAGAGTAGTATGTTTTTAGAATTCAACTGAGCATAGTGTGACTCCCTCATTTGTTCAGTTGTGCACTATTCCATTCAGCAGCATTTGGAAAGTTTCTATTTTGTGCCAGGGCCTGTACTAGCCCCAGAAGCCCAGATAAATTGATAAGCCCAGGAATGTATCTTATCAAATGCACACCTAAAATTAGAAAAAATTTTTAAAATCCTTTGTTAAAAATATGTACAGAAGCACATTTGATTGACCTTAGCAAAAAGACTTCTTACATTTGATTACTATCTTATTTGAGAAATGTAGTTTTCTACAACATTCTTCTTGGTAACCGCATGTCAAAGTCATGGGCCCTGTGGAAGTTAAAGTCACTCAAGACCAGGCTGGTTGCTCTGACAGCTTCCTCCTCCTGACACAGGCTTTCCTGATCTCAAGGCACATTCCACATAGCCGCCTGGTGGTCAAAATAGGAAACAAACAAAAAACCCGCACTGTTCTCTTCCTTTCTCTGGGAATTTGTGCCCCTAGTATTTGTTCCCTCTGTCCTGTGACAATCTCTTTCTTCTACACATTATTGCTCAGTGCAGAAGAGAAGGGTTGTAACATCTGTTCCCTTCTCACTTCCCTCTTGCCTGGTCACATTCACTAAATCTCTCTTTAAAAAGTACTTCCCAGCACAGTCATGCATTTTATTATATCAAGGACTAGAAAGGCAGAATTTGAGTGTGAAAATTTGGTCTAGTAAATAAATAAATCAACCAACAAAACTGTTTTGACCTGAAATTGCCTTTATAGTCTTCTCTGTAGTGTTTCCACATGTTGATTCTTTTCTAATGAAACTGGTTGTTTGGTTTGAGTTCATGGGAGAAGTTCTTCATTTAAAATTTTTGTATTTACTAAATTAATGCATGCTTATTTTTAATCCTTCGCACTCAGATGTCCCTCCTGAGGGGACATCATAAATCTAGCAAACCACTCAGATGTTCTCTCTCAGGGGACATAAAGAGATTGCTGGTGATTGTACAGGATAAACTTACGCCAGTGCAGATTCTTCCAAAATGTATGTTGCCTTGAAGTTTTCCATTCAAACAGCACACAAAGGCAAATAAAGAGATGGAATATATGCTGAGATGTATACAAAAAATTAACCTTTGGCATTACGTAGAAAGAGAATGTCTTTTCACATCTTTAAACAACAGACTGGACAATAAATTACATATTATTAACATGGGAGGAAGAAAATGCACCTGCATTGTCTCCTCAAATAGAAAATTACCAGGTGGAAGATGTCACATTACTATTGCACAACACGTATCCATGAACCTGCAGTGCATATTGGTGACTGTTTCACACGTACCACTCGTTAGAAAAATATACAATATAAAATGTTGATTTTTTGTCATAAATAAGTTCCTCAATGTCCAAAATTCCATTATAAACCAAATATCATTACAATAAAGTAATTGGTTCCAGCAGTATACTATTTAATATGAAGTGATTGGTTTTTCTTTTTCATTTTTTTAAAATTTTTAAATTGTGGGGTACAGTCCAGAGTTAGGTATACAAATATTCATTGTGCAGGTACCCTTGTTGATGAGGTGTGTCCCCCCTTCCCCAGGCAGATTTCCACTACTGTCAATCCCACCCCACCCCACCCCCAGTTTCCACTACTGTCAATCCTTTTCTTATAGTATTATGATAGTTATTCAAGGTCCACTTATGAGTGAGAACATCTGATACTCAGTTCTTTGTTTGTGAAAGATCACTCAGGAATTAGAGTCTATAATAGTGATTGGTTTTTCACTGCTTCACAAAAAAAGTGAGGTCGAGTTGCTGGTAGGTGATCCACAAGATATCTCTGAGTACAAAGGGTTAAAAAAAAAAGAGTATGCACTGAAGAAAAAGTAAAACTTCTTTCCCTTAGCTTCCCATTTAACTTGGTTTAATTTTTTTAATATTAATATTTTAAAAATAGAAACAACAATATATATTTCTGAGGAAAGTGGTGGATTTGTAGATATTTGATTTATTATTTCTTCTGCCTTATACATACATGATTAATGTTCTTTATAGTTTTAAAGGTATCTAATAACTTACTAATGAACACATGCAGTATTACATGTACGTGGAAAAATTCAATCAGGACAGAAAGATTTACAATGAAAAGTAAACCTCCCTCGCAGCTCATGCTTTCCCAAAGACAATAAAAGGTTCTACATAGTTTTGTCTTTTTGTAGAAATTTTCTGTACATGAGCTTCTGTTACTTATATAGACACATACTATATTCACTGGTTCATTTATCAATGTATTATTGTGGTCTTATATTAGGACATATAGAACTGACTCATTCTTTTGAAAAGTTTAAATGTTACAGAGTATTCCGTCGTGTGTAGCCTTTATGGAGCCCACATAATGTATGTAACCAGTCCCCGACAGATAAACTTTGAGGTTTTTTCCAGTCTTTGCTATTATAATCGTGAGTGAATATCCTTGTATGTATACTTTGGTTACATGTATGAGTAGATCTGTAGGATAAACTCTCAGGAGGAGAACTGCTAAATCAAAGGCTATGTCCATTTTTAATTTTAATAGGTTTTCTAAATTATCCACCAAAGAGATGTACCAAATTTTATTCCCATCATTAATAAGAGACTTGCATTTACATTTTTTCAACAGTTTCCATGCAAGGTAAATAAAAATTCTTTGTTAAATGTATATGGTCTGAATAATTACCAATATTGTAACAATAGTCTACTGTTTTTATTGCCAGAGATACATACAGGGTAAAATGATGGGACATAATTCCAGCTATAATCATGAATTCAACCTAAATTTTGTTTTTCTCACTCAGAATTTCTACTTACTCTATTTTGATTTTAGAAAGAAAACTGAGAATTACAGTTAAGAGTTTTTATTAGCATAGGAAAATAAGTGTGAGGCACAAATGTTAATTTTTTTGCATTATATGTCAAAGGAAAAATGTGCATGGGTAAAAATCTGGCTATTTCTTTTTTTCAGGAGAAACTATAATTAAAAATTTATCTAATGTATGCAAAAGTCTAAATTTAAGTAGACTTGAGCAGTAGAGAGGTAATAGATAGGAAATTTAAACTAAAAGAAAACTTCTCTTTCGTTTAAACTACAGGTAAAACTGTAATTAACTACATAAAAAGTAAAACGTGACAGACTTTGGTTTCAGTGGACTAGTCATTCTTTTTCTTAAACAGGAATTGAGGAAAATGCAAGGCACTGCACATATTTTAGACAGTTTTAAGTACTGTCATTGAGAAATTACATCACAAGCAGATTTTCTGAAATAAAAATATGAATTGACTTGTTTTTCTGAATTCATGAATTGACTTTCTAATCTTAGAAATAAAAATCCTGTTTTGTTTGGGCATGGTGGCTCATGCCTGTAATCCTTGTACTTTGAGAGGCTAAGTTGAGAGGATTACTTAAGCTAGGAGTTCGAGGCCAACCTAGTCAACATAGCAAACCCTCATCTCTACAGAAATTCAAAAAAAATTTGCTTGGGCAGGGTTGTGTGCACCTGTAGTCCCAAAATCATCAGTCTTCATCTATGGAAAGTTAAACTGTGACTTTGTCCTTTATGGCCATTTTGTCTGTACTTTTGCACGCACATTTCCTTAGAGCCTTAGTGAAACATACTTCTTTGAGCATGTCTTGAGCATTTTTAAATTTTTATTTATTTTTATAGATACAAAATCTTACTCTAATCAGCGTGGAGTTACATGCTCGAACTAGGCGAGACTTGGAACCGGATCCTGAGTTTGACCCAATCTGTGCACTGTTCTACTGCATCTCATCCGACACGCCACTGCCAGACACAGGAAGAACAGAGCTCACGGGTGCCATCGTAATTGACAGAGACAAGACCGTCTTCAGCCAAGGTCTACTTCATTCTTATTAATGACATACCTGCCTACTCTAGGATGAGCCTCTCACCAGGAAATTCCTGTACTAGAGATCTAATCCCAGCGAAGACAACAACTCCTTTCTAAAGTATCTGCCGAGGTGGGGCGGGAGGTTGTGTATAACTTGGTCCTAGATTCATTATTCCTACTTGAATTATCATCAGAAGTCCGACATGGTGTCTTGCGCCTGTAGTCTCAGCTACTCAGGAGGCAGAGGCAGGAGGATTGTTTGAGCCCAAGAGTTTGGGGTTGTAGTGCTGTGTGAGTAGCCACTGCACTTCAGCCTAAGCAACATAGCAAGACCCCATCTCCATTTTTTTTTTTTTTTTTTTTTTTTTGAGTTGGAGTCTCACTCCGTCGCCCAGACTGGAGTGCAGTGGCCGCTTCCGGCCACCACAGCCTCGACTTGCTGGGCTCCGGCGATCCTTCTGCCTCAGCCTTCCGAGTAGCCGGAACTACAGGCATGCGCTCCATTTTTTTTTTAAAGACAGAAGCAATGCAGTATAAAGATCTTAATAAAATTTCTTATTAGCGTATCTAATTTTCCAAGTATTACTTTATAAAGTATGAATTGCTAATGTGGAATCCAAATGACTATGTATTGCTAGATTGGGTGTATAATCTTCCTTATGTATGCATATGCAGGAATTTTGCTACTGATACAGAGTCTCTCTTTGGTTTAGGAAGTTAAGGTGCTATTGTAAGTTAATGGTTTATAAGAGACATTTGAGGTATGTTCTGGCTTTGTTTATGTTTCTTTATATTTCTTTCCAAATACATATACTTTCAGTTCAGAGAGTCTTCATATAGTATGCTATGTAATGCATTTTGTAAAACACTAAGTGTCCCTCTGCTGCTTTAAAAGGTAACCATTACAAGTGAATTCGGTCCCCTGAGGAGGAAGTCTTAGGTGGAATAAAACCATGTAAGAATCTGCAGTTCCATCAGTGGTGTGTTGGAACAGGCCCCTACCCGCTCACAAGCCAATTACTGGATTTTCATGAATTTTCAAACTAGTTGATGCTGCTTTGGTAGTTCAAAATCAGCCACAGGGTAGGGGAGGAGTCTTTACATCATGAAATAGGTGAGCACTGCAAATCAGGCCTTACCTTTCTTTTCCTGGAGAGGTCAAACATGTTTCAGCATACCACTAACTAAAATATTCTCTACTAGGAAAGTACTTCCTCTTAGGAAGAGTAAAGACAGAATCAGAGTAACAAAATTTCTTCATGAGTGACATGTTATTATCTAGGGAATTTTGTGAATGTAGATTTTGCAAGAAAATAACTGAAAATACAAAGTTTGAATTTTCAGTTGTATATTCAACTAGAAAGCCTGTTGAGAAATTTTTAAAGAAGTTAGATTATGTTTTCACTTTGGGAAATGCTTTCTTAATTTGAAATATTTCAGTAGCATAACTTCACTTAAAAGTAAGGAATAATATTACTTTTATAGTATGTAGTATTACATTAGTATAATAAAATTTGTCTTTTTCTTAGATATCAGATATCAGACTCCATTACTTATTAGATCTGGAATTACAGGACTAGAAGTCACCTATGCTGCTGATGAGAAGGCACTTTTTCAAGAAATTGCAAATATAATAAAGAGGTACTGTTTTGTATTTTCTGATTTTCTCAGTTTTTGTGCAAAGAGTCTTTTTATGCTATTGCAGCTAATATAAGTAAAGATAGGAAAGAATAGAATTCCTTCCTGTGACCCTTGAAAGTAGAATTATTTCTGGAAAGATTTTGCTTTCACCTCCCACAATCATTATCATTTCCATCAGATAAGGGATAGGAAAAGCAATATTCTATTCTCAAAATTTTGGGGCCAGTGAAAGAAATATTAGCTCAGCCTCTGATTTCCCAGTTAGATTTTAGGGTCATTTTTCTACGGTGCTGAAATAATGGGAAACTGTACTAAATTTAAGTTGTGTTATTCATTAAATAGGTTTCTACCTTGGGAGCCAGCCAGCATTTCAGTACCTTTTTTTGTTTTTGTTTTTGTTTTTTAATGCATACTGAGTTCTAAACAAGCCCAATATTTCCAAAAAACTTTGGGATGGACTATCTGTTACGTACTCTTGTGTACACAGTTCCTTAAAAATCTCTTGACCATTTGGTCTTGAGGTTGACAGTAGAATCTTGTCAAGGTTATGAAAGGAATTTTTTTTTAACAAAAATATTTTAATTTAAAATTTAAATAAGTGGATTTTTGTATGTTCTCAAGTATAACTCTTAGTAGCCATGAACTCTCATTAAATGCTTCACTTTCTAAGAACATAAGATTTCTGCCCATTGCTAGGTTTAGAATTTTAAATGCCAAGATTGAGCTTGAAAATACTCTTAGGATCTTAATATACAGATCAAAGCTGTCCTTGCAATGTTGTTACACTCTTCCTTCTTCCCCCTTTCTGTTCTGTAAAAACTGGATTGATATTCTACGTCGAAGATCAAGATGATACACTAAAGACCCATTGGATTGAGTCCCAGATAGGTTGAAAATTAGAAGGCTGGGTGCAGTGGCTCACGCCTATAATCCCAACATTTTGGGAGGCCGAGGTGAGAGGGTTGCCTGAGCCCATGGGTTTGAGACCAGCCTGGGCAACTTGGTGAGACCCCCATCTCTACAATAAATCAGAAAATTCGCCAGATGTGGTGGCTGTGCCTGTAGTTCTAGCTACTTAGAAGGCTGAGGCGGAAGGACCGCCTGAGCTCGGCAGATCAAGGCTGCGGTGGCCATGCCACTGCCTTCCAGCCTGGATGACAGAGTGAGACGCCTACTCAAAAATAAATAAATAAATAAATTAGAAAATCAGAAAATGTGTTTTCTACAAAACACAATTAAATGACAGAGTGGTATGCTACTACCCACCACTTAGTGGAGGAAAAAGAAGAAAGTATTTTTACCGTTGACAGCACTGTGACGGCTGGATTCCTATCCATGTGAGTCTTGTCAGTCCTACTTTTTATCTTCTCATAGAGGTCGTCATCATGTCAGATGCTTTCAGTGTTCACACCTTTATTTCTGCAAGCAACTTAGCAAATGGAATATGTAAGAATTTCAGTTAATGCCATTTTGCATATCAGCACATGTCCAATAATGCCCCTGGGCTTAGTATGCTTGTCTTCTCGTTATTAGGTATATTCTCAACCACAAGATTACCTGCCAACATTGAGAATTTTGTCAGACATTTGCAAGTGCAGTAACTTTCTTAAATGTCCATAAAATGAATTATACTAGTCACTAAGGAAAAAGGGATAAACAAAACTATTATAAAAAGAAGAAAAATGCTTAAATATCAGCATTTCAATTCTGTAATGTTCTTTGTATATTAGTGTAGGCAGCTCTCAAAAAGACCATCTCATTCTCTCGCCCCTTGTGTTGAGAAACCTACTCAGCTCGGGTTCTGGGGCCAGCTGATCCTGTGTTTCTGTCTTAGACAAGTTGCTTATCTCTCTCAACTTTGCTTTTCTCGTATGTAAAATGGGTAGATAATACACATAAAACTCTTGGCCCAGTGCCTGGTATGTAGTTAGTATAGTACGTAAGTGTTAACTGTATGTAAAGTGCAGTGCAAGGTGCTAAATATAAAAATGAGTAAAATATAAATACATGCTCTTAAAGGATTTCATTGTCTTTATTTTTTTCATTCTTAGTATTTGCTTCCTTAGATGACAGACACAAAAAAAGAGTATAAGGCGATTAAACAAGTAAAGTCAAATTTTATTATCTTCTTGTTATAATCATTTTTCTCTATCTATATTTCCTTGGACTGTTAATTTTACATTTTGCCCAGTCTCCCTAACTTAAATATAAGCTATTCTTCCCTTTTTCTCTTCCCTACATACTAGTACATTTACATTACATCCTATCTATTTAACCTCAGAATTATTTTTTAAGATCACTGCTTCCCCTCTATGCCTATTGCCACCACCCTAGCCAGAGTACCCCTATCTCATCTGTACAGTTGCCTAGTGGGTTATTTAAAATATTAAGTATGCCAGCCTGGGCAACATGGCAAGACCTCATCTGTAAATTAGCCTAGTGTAGTGGCATTCCCATAGTCCCAGCTGCTTGGGAGACTGAGGTGGAAGGATCACCTGAGCTCAGGAGGTAGAGGCTATGAGAAGCCATGATGGTGCCACTGCACTCCAGCCTGAGTGACTGAGGGAGACCCTGATTCAAAAAATAAAATACTAAGTGCAAAGTGCTTTTTGCTGCTTAAGCAAATAAAACCATTTTTTGTTGTTGTTTCTGCTATTTCCATCTTACCCAGTTTTGTTTTTTCTTTACTACTAATCTCATGTACTCAATCTTGTACTTTGTGTAACTTTTAGAAATCTAATAGAGTAAAACTCACTAGAAATTGAAGAACAAGTCATCAAGACCTTGTTATTGTCACCAAATATCACAAAAGATAAATGGAAACCTTTAGCTTTTAAACTTTAAAAAGCTATTTGATCAGTTTTAAGAGTCTTTTAAGACTTAAACGGCTTCCAGGTCAAAAAGTAAATATCTATATATCTGAAAAATATTGAAACAACTGTACAGTTCTTCTAAAATAACAAAGTCTGTGAAAAAAATCCATTAAGAGACGCACAGGATAACTTTTTTTTTTTTTTTAAGTTGGAGTCTCACTCTTTGTCACCCAAGCTGCAGTGCAGTGGCATGCTCATGGCCACTGCAGCCTCAACCTGCTGGGCTCAGGCGATCCTTCTGTCTCAGCCTTCCAAGTAGCTGTAACTACAGACGCATGCCACTGCGCCCAGCTAATCTTTTGTGATTTATTGTAGAGGCAAGATCTCACCAAGTTGCCCAGGCTGGTCTCGAATCCCCAAGCTCACGCAGTCCTCTCACCTTGGCCTCCCAAAGTGCTGAGATTACAGACTGAGCCACCGTGCCCAGCCAGGATAACCTTTTTTCAGCAGTCATTTCTGAGCAGTAGCAGTTTATAAAAGTAGACAACTTTTTAACTGAGAAAATTATTTTCAGAACATTATTAAAAAATGAGTGTACTTAGCCATCTTAGGTGACTAGAATAGTAATTTGTGCAGTAACAAGATGTTGTGTGAATCAGAAGACTTGGGTGAAGAAACAGAAGAACTGTCTTTATAAGAGCTGTAACACAAGGACTCTGGAATCATCTGGCATTTTCTCCATGCTGTGACTGTACTTGGAAATGTGTGTGATTCTCAAGATCTTAAGGTTGACTGGCCGCACTGTCATGCCTATTCTGGATCACTCATAGTACCAAGTCCACTCTGTGGGTTCGTGTGCCGGGGGAGGATCTTTAAATCTCTGGTCCCTGCTGATTCTTAGAGCTACTTGCTACTTCTGCCAAGCTCTTCTTAGCCATTCATTACATTCATAGTTTTGAAGGGAGATGTGCTGGATGAGTAGATGGTTCATCTCTGACTGTTCTAAAGGGAGTTAAGGAAGAGATGAAGTTGGTATCAACAAAGATGTGGTGAGGTTTTGAGTGTTCTGATAGAAGACTAAGCAGAAAGGGCATTGGGACACTTCTTTCCCTGAGTGCCCTGGGGTCTTTATGAACTTCTTTCTGGATAGTCACTTCATTGTTGCTTACTGCCTTGCTTCAGTCAATAAGTATTTAACAAACTAAGCCGTTTTCTCAGAAAGGTCAACTCTATTTGTATAGAGAAAAGCACATGGATAATATGTTCATTATTTTTCTTCTAATAAGTTAGAGGGATGCTCAGCAATAGATCATGAGCAGATCACCAGATATAACATTTATATTATAGAATGTACTTTGATAGGACCTCCAGGCAATAGGAAACATTAAAAGTATGCTGTTGGAGAAGTTTGAACTTAGTTCTTTTGGCATCAGCCACTTAAATACTCCAGAACTAAAAGTCAGAAAACATTCTTGTAGCATTCTAATTTTTATTGACTAACCAAAAAGTAAAACCATTCAACCCCACTTTAATAAAGTAGCTATAGAAGTATTATGAAATATTAGCGTATCGGTTCTAAAAGTAGATCCAGGGATCTGACTATGATTCATTGCTGTAACACAGGCCCTTGGGGTTACCAGAAATCATAGATAGCTTCTGTCAGTAAATTATGGTAACCCAATCCTGTAGGCATTTTCTGAGCTTAGGATGTTGAATGATATAACTTGAACAGGCTACATATCCCACAGTTCAGAGGGACTCTGAGTAGTTGTGTAACACTCAGCTCTTAGACTCTTGTGGTATTTCACAACTTTTGACTTTCATAAAGAATAAAATGATCAGAGCAATTTGCAGCTTCTAGTTGATACAGTTACTGTAGTTTTTGCTCTCAAAACTTGTGACTACTGGACATGGTGGCTCACACCTGTAATCCCAGTACTTTGGAAGGCAGAAATGAGAGAATTGCCTGAGCCCAAGGGTTCAAGACCAGCCTGGGCAACGTGGTAAGACCTCATGTCTACAATAAAGCAAAGAAAGTAGCTGGGCTTGATAGCATATACCTGTAGTACCAGTCACCTTCAAAGCTACTTGGAAGGCTGAGGCAGAAGGATCACCTGATCCCAGCAGGCTGAGGCTGCGGTGGCTATGAGTGTACCACTGCACTCCAGCCTGGGCAACAGAGACTCCAACTCAAGAAAACAAACAAAAAAAACGTAATCAATTGACAATAATCAATTCCTGTCTTCCCCACAAAATCTTCCCTTTGGGGATAAATACTCCTCCCCTCTTATTCTATAACCAAACATTTCACTGTGGTGGTCACAATATGGAGGCTCTAAGAGGAGCCCCAGAGGTTCCTTCTGGGTTGGATGCAGGATGTCAGTTCCACTTGACCAATGCAGTGAGCACATTTTTCTCCAAGTTCTAGTGTTTAACTCCCACATTATCTCTCTCATCTCTGTTAATATTTCGATCTTCCATTAAACTGGATCACTTTCCTGTTAGGTTTAGAGGACAAACTTGTCATTACTTAAGCCTTATGTGAGGATCAAGTCAATATTAAAATTAAAGGCATTTTAATTTTCTTCCTCAGTATTAAAACTGTTTAAGGGTAGTATTAAGGATACAGAAGGATAGAGAGCCAGGCACAGTGGCTTACACCTATGATCTTAGCACTTTGGGAGGCTGAGGTGAGAGGATCACTTGAGACCAGGAGTTCAAGATCAACCTAGGCAACGTAGCGAGACCCCATCACTACAAAAAAATTTAAAAGTTAGCCAGGCGTGGTGGTGCATGCTTGTAGTCCCAGCTACTCAGGAGGCTGAGGTAGAAGGACTGCCTGAGCCCAGGAGGTTGAGGCTGCAATGAGCCAGGATTGTGCTGCTGTACTCCAGCCTGGGCAACAGAGTGAGACCCCAACTCCAAAAAAAAGAAAAAAAAAAGGTGGAGAAGTAGAAACAATACCTGGGGGGTCTTCTTCAAAATACCATACCTACTACCCTCACACTACACCTTGCCCCACCCACATCACATTCTTACTCGCACCCTCATTCTTACACTTTGAAGGTGATGGCCTGCCTCCTACCCCAGCCTCTAGCTGCTCTCCCAACTCACAGCAAATAAATGCACAGCTAAGTAAAAGTTGCGTCCACTTTACAAAAGTGTCTTCAAATAAAGTACTCTGACCACCCATCCCTTCCTTTATAAACATTTTATAGATACCAGTATACAAGAGGTGACCCCAAAATAGAATTTATTTATTTAAAAATGTGTTTATTTTTACATGTTTAAACTTCAGTCACCTTCAAAGCATTCTCCATTGGAGTGTGCTATCAAGACACCTGTCAAGACACTTTTCTCACCGCTCAAAATAGTTTTTGAACTCATCCATGTTGATGCCTTTTAGGGCTTCTGCTGTTTTTTATTTTACCTCTTCCATGTGGGCAAAACACTTCTCTTTGAGGGCTTTTTTCATCCAGGGAAACCAAAAGTCACTCAGGGCGAGATGGGGTGAATAGGGAGTGTGGGGCACAGGAGTCATGCCATTTTGGTCAAAAACCACTGAAAACTCAGTGCGGTATGGGCAGCTGCACTCGTAAATCACCCATCATGAAATGGGCAAACGCATTGAAGGAATCTCCAAAAAAAGAAATTCACTGAAGCTGAACGCAACTTCTCATAACAACACTAGCTGATCCATGAATGCCATTGGGTCCCTAGAACACTTACCTAGGGGGAATGAAGCCTGGATTCCAAGTGGCTCACCCTCCAGAAGATAACTCTGGTTGTTTTGTGGTCTCCCTGTATCCCTTCCCCAACTGAGAACTAGTATAGAATATGAAATTTTATTTCTGTACTTTCTATCATAACGAAAGGGTTCTTCTGGTTAAAGTCTCAAATGTATGAGTCTTGTTTAATTTTTTCATTTCTTTAGGTATGATCCTGATATTCTACTAGGATATGAGATTCAGATGCATTCCTGGGGCTACCTCTTACAAAGGGCTGCTGCATTAAGTGTTGACTTATGTCAGATGATCTCTCGGGTGCCAGGTAGGCAGCATTGTGGTTCATACAGTGGGATTCACAGTCATTAAAATATGATTTGTGGTTCAACGACTGAGCAAACTAGAAAGGAAATACAAGATGGGAAAGAGTACTGTTGTTCTAGCCCAATTTTTAATACTAAATTGTGTGAGTTCTAGATATATCATAACTCCACTGTAGAAAAATTTTTAAATCAAGAAAATAAAACATTCTCCAATCTCTCTACTGTATTTACTGTTGGATTTTTCCTTTCAATTACTTTTTGTATATACGTGTATGTATTTTTTAAATAACCGTACCATGTATCCCGTTTCTATTACACTTACTTCATCCGCCATTTGGCCACCATTTCTCCTGTCCTCTGAGACAATCTTCATAATCATTATGAAGCACCATCACATCCCTCTGACTCAGTGTCCCATGATTGGATTCTGTTTGCTGGTTCTGCTTTTCATCCACTTGGCTGGCGAAGAGGGGCAGGATGGATTGTGAAACACTGTTAACTAACTACTCATTGATTTTTACTTGGGTCTCAGGCTAAAAAAATAGCAGGAATTTAGAATGCTATTCCCAAAAGTTTGATCCTAACTGAAGAGGAGAATGATATTATTCATGCAAAATTACAATTTATAATGCACTTTTTAAAAAAATGTATGTTTTTTATAACCTCAGGGATTTTTTTTTTTTTTTTTTTTTTTTGAGTTGGGGTCTTACTCTGTTGCCCAGGCTCAAGTGCAGTGTGGCACACTCAAGACTTAGGCAATCCTTCTGCTTCAGAATCAAGAACTGTTGCCAGGTGTGGCAACACACACCTGTAATGTCAACACTTTGAGAGGCCAAGACAGGACTATCACTTGAGGCCAAGAGTTCAAAACCAGCCTGGGCAGCATAGCAAGACCCTGTCTCTATAAAAAAAATTTAAAAATTAGCCAGGCATGGTGGCATGCATCTATAGTCCTAGCTGCTGCTTAGGAAACTGTGGCAGAAGGATGGCTTGAGCCAGGAGTTGAGGTTGCAGTAAGCTATGATTTTGCCTGTGAATAGCCACTGCACTTCAGCTTGAGTGACAGAGTGAGATGTTTTCTCTTTAAAAAAAAAAAATACCAAATGTATAGAAAAATGGTTTATTATTTAGCTATATAGAGAAAGAGGTAGGGAGAGATCTCAGATTTATTTCACAAAATTTTTTCATCATTTAAGAAAGAAACTTTATATTAGGCAAAGTAATGACTATTCTTTAAGTCCAGTATAAAATAGACTGAATTACATTTCATTATTAATCTTCATCTTTAATGTTTATTTTCTTTAGCATAATTTGCTTGAAAATTTGCTTTCTGTGTGCCCTGATACAATTTGTTTTCACTTCCTTAGAAGACAAAATTGAGAACAGATTTGCAGCTGAAAGAGATGAATATGGATCAGATACAATGAGTGAGATAAATATCGTTGGCCGAATTACACTAAATCTTTGGAGAATTATGAGAAATGAGGTAAGGTACTTTATCTAAAATTTTGTTTGGGAATAAAAGATTAGATTAATGTAATGATTTAATTATCATTGAGTATTAATACAATTTACTATGTAACTTATGCTTTTTATGAACTATTTTTATTACACTTAAGTAGAATTACAAAATAGTTCTTTCTTTTTTTTTTGAATTGGAGTCTCACTCCATTGCCCAGGCTGGAGTGCAGTGGCACACTCATGGCCACCCCAGTGTCGACCTGCTGGGCTCTGGAGATCCTTCTGCCTCAGCCTTCCAGGTCGTCGAACTACGGGCACACGCTACTACATGTAGCTAATTTTTTTGATTTTGTAGAGGTGAGGTCTCGCCAAGTTGCCGGGGCTGGTCTCGAACCCGCAGGCTCAGGCAATCCACTCGCCTCGGCCTCCCAAAGTGCTGAGATTATAGGCTGAGCCATTGGGTCCAGCCTCTTTTTTTATTTTTTAATCTTTTTGATGGAGTCTCACTCTGTTACCCAGGCTGGAGTATAGTGGCACAATCACAGCTCACACAGCCTTAACTTCCTGGGCTCAAGTGATCCTTCCTCCTCAGCTAAGTAGCTGAGACTACAGTTAAGTACCACCATGCCTGGCTGTTTTTTAATTTTTTTAGAGATGAGGTCTCACTATGTTGCCCAGACTGATCTCGAACTCCCGGTCTCAAGGGATCCTCTACCCTTGACCTCCCTAAGTGCTGGGATTACAGATGTGAACTAACATACCCAGCTCAAAATAGAACTTTATAAAATGCAAAACACTGGGCCCAGTGGCTCATGTCTATAAGCCCAACACTTTGGGAGGCTAAAGCAGGAGGATCACTTGAGGCCAGGAGTTCGAAACCAGCTGATCAACATTGCAAGACCTGTCTCTACAAAAAAAAAAAAAAGAAATTAGCCAGGCATGTTGGGACATTCCTGTAGTCCCAGCTACTCGGGAGGCTGAGGCAGGAGGATCACTTGAGCCCAGGAATTCAAGACTGCAGTGAGATATGATAATGACACTGCACTCCAGCCTGGGTGACAGAGCAAGACCCTACCTCTAAAATTAATTAAACAAATAAATAATAATAATTTTTAAATGAAAAGTAAAAAAATAAATACAAAACAACAGAGATATTAAACTTTGTTAGTGTTATTAATGAATTTTAATTTTTTTCTGTTTGAGTCTAAGGTAGCAATAGCTAGAAAACTCTGTAACTATAATAAAATATTGTGTTGTATGTGTTGACTATTGTATAATTTTATCTTTTTTATGTACTTAAGGACAGTTAAATTCAGCTTGAGCTGGGTGCAGTGGCTCACGCCTATAATCCCAGCACTTTGGGAGACCGAGGTGAGAGGATTGCCTGAGCCCACAGGTTCAAGACCAGCATGGGAAACTTGGCAAGATCTCATCTCTACAATAAATCAAAAAAGTAGCCAGATGTGCTGGCATGTGCCTATAGTTGCAGCTACTTGTAATGCTGAGGCAGAAGGATTACCCAAGCTCAGTAGGTTGAGGCTGTGGTGGCCGTGAGCATGCCACTGCACTCCAGCCTGGGTGACAGGGTGAGACTCCAACTCAAAAAAAAAAAAAAGAAAAAGAAAAATTCAGCTTGGCCTTGCTGATTTATTATAGTAAAAAGAATTTAGTCTAGACATAGGAAGGAGCTTTTCGAACAACGATATTTAAACGCTGGGTCACCAGGCACGGTGACTCAAGCCTGTAATCCCAGCACTTTGGGAAGCCAAGGTGCAGGGATTGCCTGAGCCCATGAGTTTGAGAACAGCCTGGGCAACTTGGCTGACCTCATCTCTACAATAAATCAAAAAATTAACGAGGTGTGGTGGTATGCGCCTGTAGTTCCAGCTACTTGGAAGACTGAGGCGAAAGGATCGCCTGAGCCCAGCAGGTCGATGCCGTGAGCATGCCACTGCACTCCAGCCTGGACAACAGAGTGAGAGTCCGTCTCAAATAAATAAATAAATAAATAATCATAAATTCTGGGTCAACTCAAATAAATTGGAAAGACAGCACTTGGAAATAACTAAGTAAGGCCATGGGGGCCTACAAAGGGATTTTTAGTAGATAATTTCAGCAGCTCTCCTATTAATTGGCAGTCACTTATAGAAATAATTACTTCACACACAAAATATAGATTATAGGATTTTCCTAGGTAATATTTATATTCTTGAAGTTACCTGATTTCTCTTATTTGAAATGTAAAAATATACCTACTGTAAATTGGTCTGTCCTTAGATTTTAGCCTTTTGGATAATGTCAGTTCACTATGATCTTTCTGGCTCTTCTGGATTTATATAAAACTTGACTTTCCAAGCATGCTCTTTGCAATGTACAACATATGATTCTGTCTAAGGGTAATATTATCCTGTTGTGTTGCTCTTTAAATAATACAGGAGCACAAGAATCCCCAGTCACTTAAAATAATTCCTAGTAACACACATAGGATGTAGAAGACACAGAGATGGCATATATTCCATTTTGAGGTTTCAAACTGTAGTTTGATATTGCTGGATGAACACGTAAATCATATAAGTAAGCTCAAAAATAAGTTATTGAATCTTAGTTTCAGAGGACTTTTCATCCCTGTATATCCAAAGGCAGCAATAGCAAATCCACTATTAACTTACAATCACAAACTAGAGAGTAAATACTTTTTCAAAGTTGGAGCTTTCTCTAGTCCTCATTGAAAACTCTAGGTCAGAGATTTGCTCTAATTCTAGGCTGTGTGTAGAGCATCTCTGATCCTTATTTGTGAATGTGGGAAACAGCTGTGAGAAAGTTATGACTTGCATAACTAACTCATTTGTACAAGTTTGGAGCCAGGCACATACCTATAGTCCTGGAGACTAGAGTGGAAGAAGCTCTTGAGGCCAGGAGCTCGAGGCTACATGCGCGGGTCACACCTATGAGTGGCCACTGCACTCCAGCCTGGGTGACAAAGTGCAACCCCATCTCTCTTTTTTTTTTTTAACATTTGTTTTTTAATGTATAGGTACTAGTTTTCATTTTCCTATTTTACTTTGAACTTAGTATTCTGCAGTTCCCTCTGAACTTCGAATCCTCAGCTACAAACAAAATGCCACATAAGTAGTAATGTTTCTTAGGTATGTGTTGATAGCTTAAATGACTCTTCTCAAGAAGATTATACTTAGATGCCTTTAGCCCAATCTAGGCCTTTCAGGAATCTGCTAGGTAGGTTGGAAACAGATTGATTCAGTTCAACAAATACTTAGTGAGTGCCACCTCTAGTGCACTGGCGCAGGTTTAGATGAAGTCAGAGGGGCACTGGCTCCTCCAATGTGACTGGCAGGAAGGCAGAACATGTGGGTTCAGATGTTGTAGCTTAGCAGATGCGGCAACAAGGATCTGGGGACATCCTCTTAACGATTCCTTCCATTTTCTTATTAAAACAGGAGTCACTGTTCTAGCTGAGAGTGAAAATTGTGGAGAGACTTTGGGGGTTTGAGGAAATGAGAAGAGTGTACAGTAGTAATCTAGGAGGATTCGAGAGTGAACAATTAAGAACATTTAAATACTGGGCAGCATTAAAAGCCCATTTGAGATTTGTATCAGGAAATTAAAGAGATACCTTCCCACTATGTAAATTCACAGATGCAAGTGCAGAGTAACAGGAGATTCGATTTGACCAAAACTCACAAGCAAAGGGTTGTGGCTTTGCTTAATAAAATAAAGAGGGCTGGGCATGGTGGCACAAGCCTGAAATCCACTTTGGGAGCCTGAAGTGGGAGAATTGCTTGAGCCCAGGAGTTTGAAACCAGCCTGGGCAACATAGCAAGACCTCATCTCTATAAGAAAATCAGAAAATTAGCCAGGTGTGGTGGCGTGTGCTTGTAGTCCCAGCTACTCAGAAGGCTAAGGTGGGAGGATCGCCTGAGCCCAGGAGTTTGAGGCTGTGGTAGGCCGTGATCCTGCCACTGCATTCCAGCTTGGGCAACAGAGTGAGACCCCAACTCAAAAAAAAAAAAATTCAAGGAGTATCTTTGTTTTCTTTTCACATAATTGTTACTCTTAATGTGTATAAAATTTGAGGATAACCGTAGTGTTTTTCCTTTAAAATTCAAGTAGATATAGCGCCATTCACTTCTGGAATTTGGTACTGCAGAGGAGAAATCTGAGGTCCAGCTAATTACATTTTCGATGATTGCTTTTGTCCCTTTTGTGTTGGGCTTTCCTTTAGGGTTCTAATTATACCTATATGTTAATTCCCACTCTCCGTTTCCATAGCTTCCCTCTTTCCTTTTTCATCTTTTTGTCCTCTCTATCTGTATTCTGAGAGACGTTTAGGCTTACTCTCCACGGACTAACTTCATTTTTAGTAGCTAGTTCTGCTGTTTGTTGCTTCCTGCGTGAGTTGTCATTCTGCTGTTGTTAGTGATGTTATGATCCTTTCTCATCTAATCTTGTCACTTTTTTTTTAACCTCATCCTGTTGCCTTTTCTACCTTTCTATAGCCTCTGAGTGTGTGTGGGGGGGGAGTGTGTGTGTGTGTGTGCGCGCATGCTTTTGGAATGAAATTTAGTGGATTTAATGCCTGTGTATGGATTTTAGTAAGTAACGTAATTTGGGGGAGGAGGATGAATGTCTGCCTTTAGCTAAATAACTCACCTTCAAATCTGTGGAGTCCCTTAATCAGCATATCATCAAGAACCAAAAGTATAGAAAGAACAAAAAATTAACCTGCTTGACAAGGCTTCTGTCAGTATTTGCATTAGCATAGACTACAGAGAGAAGTCATCAGAACTGTGATCTCCTAAAATAGTTATTATATGACCAAGATGAATCTCATCAGATCTGGTTTTTTTCCAATTATATATTAATGTTATGAACATTTCCTTTCCAGTAGGCTTTCTATAGTTTTGAATTCATTATGATTCAGTTGTAAACACCAATTATTTTTACAGGTAGCTTTCACATCTACTTTGAAAAGTTTAAAGTGATATTGGGATCTTATAGAAGCACCTTTGCTACATGAATCTAGGCTGATCGTCCTGGGCTCTCGCTTCTTCCTAGGTGGCTCTCACAAACTACACCTTTGAGAACGTGAGCTTCCACGTCCTCCACCAACGCTTTCCCCTCTTCACCTTTCGAGTCTTGTCAGATTGGTTTGATAACAAGACGGATCTATACAGGTACGTTCCATAACTCCAAAGAGCATAGTATCTCAATCAACATGATTGAGGTATAATTTATATGCAGTAAAATGCACGCATTTAAAATGTATTGTTTTATGACTTTGGAAAATGTACTTACCCTTTAACCGTTGCCCCAGGAGAGATAAGGAACATACCTCTAACACCCGGAAAATTGCCTCAGACAACTCTGCTGTCAGCCTGCTCAAGCCATGGTCATCCAGATAAGGACCAGTTGGATATCTGTGACTGTAGATTAGTTCTGCCAGTTCTAGAACTTCATGTGAAGGAAATAGTCATAATCCATCTCTAGTAGATTAGTAGTCTAGCTTCTTCGAGAAACTCAGCATAACGTGTTTTGAGATTTGACCGTATTGCATAAGCCAGTTGTGTGTTCACTTTTATTGTCACATAGTATTCGGTTATATGAATATCCCACAGTTTACCTGTCCACCTGTCGATGGGCATTTGGGTTGTTTCTAGGTTGAGGCTATCACGAATAAAACTGTAATAAAGATTTGTGTGCAAGTTTCTGGGTGAAATACATTTTCACTTCTCTTAGGAATGGAATTGCTGGGTCTCGTGGCTAATATGTGTTCATATTTTAAGAAACTCATCAGTCTGTTTTCTTTGGCAAAAAATTTTCTCAGCCTTTGTTTACATCGAAGTATCTTTATGCCACCCTTTTGAATGGCCATCTGATTCCGTTGAGTTTTTGCTTTCTCTCTCGCCACGCTAGACTTTGCTCCCTGTTCTTTTAGCCCCCGTTGCTTCTGATGAGAAGCCAGCAGTCCCTCCCACTTCCCAGTGTACACAGCTCATCTTCTCTGCAGTGTCAGATTTGATGAGTGAGTGACTGCTGTTGCGAAGCTTGCAGGAGAGGTGGGAGATTCTCTGTTTCCTGGTCCAGCCTCAGTCCTTGGATGTTCCTTTTTTCTGGGGCTCAAGGATGGGGCTTGCTCAAGTATCCCTGCTTTCCCCATAGTGGCAGTAGACCTCTACTTCGTTCCACTTCCCAGTCCAGGAGCCAAATCGGTTTTCTGACCCTCCCCAAGACAGACAGCGCTTTGTTGTACCCCTTCAACTGTGGTGTTCCTTTGCCTGGGATCTAGATGGGAGGGTTTCTTGCCCCTTCCCAAGGCCTGGATTGAACAGGGAGTGTACAGGCCCAGGGCGTCTCCTGAGCCCCCACACACTGTCCCCTGGGTGTATCATCAGGGCTCAATTTTCAATTTCGTCTGGAGTAGGCCTTATCTGGAGCCAGGGCCTAAGGCATGGGCTCTTTGGACTCAGCTGGCTGCTGAGGTTTTTAATGGGGTCAGAGGCGTCCCTCACTGTGACACTGCTTGGCCTTCAACCCATCGTGCCCACACTCAGCCCCAAGCAGCCACGCTCCAGGAGGCCTCTTATGGCTCCATCTGTTCCTCTCAGCATGCCTCTCACCTCCCCGGACAGGTCACTTCAGGGAGCCCCATGCTGTTGCTCCATCCCACCGCCTGCATACTCCCTGGTCCCTGGGGCTCCATTCCATAAATCCAGCTGTGAGCTGCCCGAACTTGAGTCTCCTCCTCTTTGTTTAGTAGGATGGCCGTGCTCTGCTTGGACGCCTATGTCTGGGAAGCTGTCCCACACCGTGCTGGGGTTCACCCTGAGTTTCCCTTCGCTCAAGGCACGGCCTTGTATGCTTGTTATCCATTGCTCAAAACAATTACTTTTCTTCTTTTTTTTGAGTCAGAGTCTCAATGTCCCCCATGTTGGAGTTCAGTGGTATGATCACAGCCATGCAGCCTCCTCTACCTCCTGGACTCAGGCAAGCCTTCTGCCTCAGCCTCTCAAGTAGTTGAGACTACAGGTGCATGCCACCATGCCCAGCTGATTTTCTAATTTTTTGTGTGTGTAGAGATGAGGTCTCACCATGTTGCCCAGGCTAGTCTTGAACTCCTGGGCTCAAATAATCCTCCCTCCTTGGCCTCCCAAAGTGCTGGAATTACAGGCGTGAGCCACCTCTCCTGGCCACCTTACATCTTTTATTCAAACAGTATGGCTAGTCCATTACCTGTTACTCCACCATAGTCAAAAGTAAAAGTCCTTGCCTCTATTTTTCTTTAAATTTAAGATAAATGATAGTAATAAGCTGAGAAAAGAGCTATATAAAGATCAAAATCCTCCCAGCCCTAGCAACACAGTGAGACCTTGTCTCTACAAAGAAATTAAAAATTAGCCAGGTGTGCAGGCACATGCCAGTTGTCCCAGCTACTTGGGAGGCTGAAGCAGAAGTATCACCTGAGCCCAGCAGGTGGAGGCTGCGGTGAGCCATGATGGGGCCTCTGCGCTCCAGCCTGGGCAACAGAGTGAGACCCTGAACCACTGAATGTAGGTTTAAAAGCAAGTTTTGTTTTATTTATTGGTATAAATAGATAAAATCTCCTGGGCTCAGGTGATTGTTCCACCTCAGCCTCCTAAGTATCTGGAACTGCAGGTGTGTACACCACACCCAGCTAAATTTTTTTATTTTTTGTAGAGTCTGGCTGTGTTGCCCAGCTGGTCTCAAGCATCTTGGCTCAAGCAGTCCTCCTACCTCAGTGTCCCAAAGTGGAACCATAGGTGTGAGCCACCACCCCTGGCCTGCTGTGGTTGTTCATAAGCCCTGAAATGCTTTAAATGCGTGGTTTGCTTTCTCTAATTAGGTATCATCTAGGATGGTGAGTAACTCTGTTTTTGCCAAATGAGAGAGAGCTAGACCTAACATTCTATAGGAGGGACTTGGATAAGACATTAGACCATTGAAGTTACGTGGATCATATTACATGGAAAGACCATGCACTCTTGCCTGCAGAGTCTTATGAAGATCAGACCATTCTGTTTTTAAATTTCAGTGAATTCTTACCAAAAAAGGAAGGCATATTTACTTTTGCCAAGGACCCGTTTTGATTTGCACTTACTTTGTACAGTACTTTAAGGAAATACTTGGGTTTTTTTGGTAAATTGACACAGAATGAGAGGAATTTGATAGTCAAGTATTTCTTGTATTAAATCTGTTTGTAAAGCACAAAGACACCCTAATTATTATTTGCTTTTTATTTCACAAACCCAGATTTTGGTCTCCTGGAAGCCCCTAATTCATATGAATGAGTTATGTTCCCAAAGTTTTGTTGTTTGGGACCTAGAATGTATTTTTCCATAAAACAAAGTTATGTTTCTTGATTAGATTCCCAAGTCCGCCTGTAAAACCTTTCCTAGTCCTTAATATTACAGATATAGAGGACTCATAATGCAGCGTGATTTTATCTGTCGTCAAGGAATAGTGATTAAATACTATTCCAGATTCTGCTGTAGGAGCTGTGTCCTGGGAACAAAGGGTTCTGTAGCTGCAGAAGATGATGTAAGAAATTGTCAGGCTAGGTGTGATGGCTCATGCCTATAATCCCAGCACTCTGAGGCGAAGGCCAGAGAATTGTTTGAGCCCAGAAGTTTGAAAGCAGCTTGGGCAACGTAGCAAGACCTTGTCTCTAAAAAAATTAGCCAGTCATGGTGACACATACCTGTAGTCCCAGCTACTCAGGAGACTGAGGAAGAAGGATCACATGAGCTGTGATCATGCCAGTGTACTAAAAAATAGTAATAATAATAAAAAGACTAATAACAACCTGGAAAACAATTTTCAACATAACAGTTAATATGTTAACTATATCATATACTTTTAAATCTGTAGGAAAAAATGTGTAAAAGTTATGAACTACAGTCTGAAATACTCAAATGTCTTCCTTATATCTGGTATTCAAATGGCTTCCTTAATAAGTATACAAACATCTACATCATTAAAGTAATTCATTCTTAATCTGCTAATTTTGTTTCTTAATTGTACCATAAATTACAAAAACATATTGGCAAGATCAGTGTCTCATCAGAAAAGAAATAGGACTTTAGGATGGTGAGAAACAATGACAATAGAATTAAATATACTTTACCAAAATAAGTTTTAAACACATTTTCCAAAACAAATGATCATCAACATACTTTAGTTGGTAACTCCTCTCCTGAATCCCCACCTTCAGATTTCCAGGAAACATCTGTGCTCGGTCTGCATTTGTCTAAGGCACCGTCTTGGATACGTTGTGTGTTACATACGTCTGCTGAAGGGTTCTAATAAGCCTTTGTCAGCCTTGATGCACACATCTCGGCCGCATGTGTGTGTGCCGCCTTTTCACTCCCTGGATTGGTGTCTCCTGTTTTGGTGTCTCATTGGGCACTTTCTCCAGGTCTGCTCGCGGTTCATGCATGGAGAGGGCAGAGTGTCAATTTATCTCCCTTCTGCCCTATCCCATGGATCCGACCACGCAGCCTACACAAGGCAGAGCCCTTAAATCCATCTCTTTTTATTTTAAAGGAACTGATCCAATCTTGACATAATGCTTCATCTCAGACTTACATTGGCTGATTTGCATTGAATCTGTATTAATGATCCAAAACAAAAAATGCAGATTAAAATGTGATACCATCTTTTGCCTAACCAGTAATAAAATATTATAATCCTCAGTATTGACAAAGATACAAGAAAACAAGCACTTTATCCTCACTAGCATGAATATAAATTATTTTCTGTTTTCTTTTTTTAATCTTATTTTGTAGATATGGGGTCTCACTATGTTGCCCAGGCTAGTTTTCAGCTCTTGGCCTCAAGCGATCCTCCCACCTCAGCCTGGGATTACAGGCATGAGCCACCACACCTAGCTGAATGTAAATTTTCAAAATCTTTCTATAAATCAGTGTTGTTATGTATTGAAAACCTTGACCAAATCTAGAAATTAATCTTAAGGAAATATTTAAGCATCTGTATAAAGACAGCTATAAAAATGTTCTTCACAACATTACTTATAATAAAAGATATTCAATAAAGGGTTCAATTAAATAAATTGTTATAATTATATAATAGTATATACAAAATACAAATATGGAGGAATAATCACAATATGTTAATTAAAATGTAAATTGTGAAGCAGTATTTGTTCACTTTGTTAAAGAATTGAGTATTTATAGAGTTTAGGATGATTTTTTAGTGTTTGCCTAATTCTTTTTAACAACTTTATTCAGATATAGTTCATATATCATACAACTCACCCATTTAAAGTATATAATCCGATGGCTTTTAGTGTATCCACAGAGTTGTGCAACCATTGTCACAATACATTTTAGAATATTTTATTACCCCATAGTGAAATCCAGCCTCTCTTAGCTGCCTCTCTTCAGCTATCCATCCCTCCTGTCGTCCCATAGGTCCCCTTCCCTCCTACCTTAGATGACCACTCATCTGCTTTCTTTCCCTGTAAACTTGACCATTAGGGACATTTCATGTACACAGAACTATCCAATGTGTGATCTTTGTGAATGGCTTCTTGTAGCATAATGCATCAAGATTCATCCATGTTATGGCATGTTTCAGTACTTCATTTCTTTATTGCTGAATAATACTCTGGTGTATGGATGTATACTACATTTTATTTATGTCTTCATCAGTAGATGGACGTTTGGGCTGTTTCCATTGTTTGGCTACTATGATTCATGCTGTAGTGAACATTCATATGCAGCCTTTTGTGAAGACATCTTTTCTTTACTCTTGGGTGCATACCTAGGAGTAGAATTTTTGGTGGGTTTTATGGTAACTCTATGTTTAACAATTTGAAGAACTGCCAAACTGTCTTCCAAAGCAACTGCATACACTATTTTACATTCCTGCCGGCAGTCTGGCAGAGTTTTGATTTCTCCACAGATTTTTGCTGACACTTGTTATTATCAGCTCTTTTGATTATGGGGTGATTTTTTTCTTCCTTCACTTTCATTTTCTGGTTTTTCTATATACATTAGTCATGTGTCAAAGAAAAACATTTTCAAGCTTTTTTTATTAAGCAATTATGTGATTATATTGTTTTAAAAGCCAAATAATTAAAGTTTGCAATATATTTGAACTTTCATATTCTTTAAATGAATAAATTTTATTCTCTGTTGTATACTTTGGATCGTTTTTACATTTTAATAGCAATGTTAAATCAAAATCCTTTCTATGGATTTGTGAGGGTTTTGTTTTGTTGTTTGCTTGTTTGTTTTCTTAAGAAAAATGGTAGGGTAAAGAGGTTAAATGGTAGGGTAAAGAGATATAGGGGCAACCCTTTTGGATCCCCTCCCACTATGGGAGCTTTTCTGTCCTCTCAATAAATCCTGCTTTCTCACTTAAAAAAAAAACCCAAAAAGACATATAGATACAAGTACTCAGCATAATCAGAAACAACATCTAAGAGGGAATGTTCATGGTTTTATAATAAGATTAGAGCAACATCAAGCAAAATATTGAAAATAAATTTCCTTATTCTTACCGCTTGATCACAGGTGCTATTTTAAATTGTGCCTATTTTTACTGGCTTTTATGCTCTTGAAATGCCTGAACTTTTCTTATGTTTAACTTCTTGACATACTTTGCTTAAGGTTCATATCTTGATTCTTTCTTTAAGTTACCTCACTTTTAATATGTAAGTTTTTGGCAGAAAACAGTACTAGTTTCAAGTTTCCAAAATTTTACCTGATTTTCACAGCCTGGATTTTTTTTTTTTTAACAGATGGAAAATGGTTGATCATTATGTTAGCCGTGTCCGTGGAAATCTCCAAATGTTAGAACAGCTGGACCTGATTGGGAAAACCAGTGAAATGGCCAGACTTTTTGGCATTCAGTTTTTACATGTACTAACAAGGGGCTCACAGGTGGGAAATCAACTTTCTTACACACTTGGAAGTTCTATATGAGTAATGTACTTACTTTTGAAATGTTTGAAGTGATTTGATTTTTTTAAACTATTTGGTACCAACTAATCAATAGCTGGGTAATCAAATCTTGTCATTTTATTTTCTGGAAAAGCTTTAATTTCACTCTGTTTCAACTTTTATTTTCTTTCTATACCAACTTTCTAGCCACTGCCAAGTTTTTTATGGTATTAAGAAAGTAAATATTCCTGACTTTGAGGATGATATTACAATTCTGAATCTTATTAGTGTGATGCCCTTAGAACTGGGTAGACAACAAAGAAAGTCTGCCTTTCTCTTTTGTTTTACATTTCTAATTCTGGCTTGTTCCAACTTCCGATAGATAATTTTAATGTAAAAATGAAGGGTTTGAAAATCAGTATAAGTGGGCTGTGTGATTTTTTTTAATGTTAAAGAAAAATGGAGGCCAGGCACAGTGGCTTACACCTGTAATTCTATCTCTTTGGGAGGCCAAAGCAGGATTCGAGACCATCCTGAGCAACATAGTAACTTGCCAATATAAAAAAATTTTTTTTAATCGAAAAAAATTTAAAAAAGAAAAATGTGACTTTAGAAGCCATTTAATTCATATAGCGCTAAATAAGTTCGCTTAATAGTGGTTATTATAAGTAGTCAGTAATTGCTTGATTTTGTTTTGCTAGGGACCAGTAATAAGCTGATAATTTTTCAATTCTGGAATCCTTTTGCTTCCTTCTTTAAAAAACATACATCTATCTTAAGTCTCCTGACAGTTTTTTCATTCTCTGATGTTCCCAAGTAAATTTCTCAAGGATTATGGATGAACTCTTTAAATGAAATTGTCAACCTGTGCAGCCACCTGTCCTGCACCTGCTTATTATGGCATAGCTGTGTTGAAAAATAAAAAGAGATCTCATTGTATCTGTCTTTCCAGAATTGACTTACAGTTATTTGATATATTTTGTAGTTTTTATAAAAGTTACAGGAATAGGAAAAGGATTTGCATATGTCCCCTTCAGCACCTGAAAGCTAACTAAGTAACTAAGTATAAGTGTACTGTCAAAAAAAAAAAAGTCTCCGGGCTCGGTGGCTCAGCCTGTAATCCTGCGCCTTTGGGAGGCTGAGGTGAGTGGATTGCCTGAGCCTGCGGGTTCGAGACCCGCCTGGGCAACTTGGTGAGACCTCATCTCTACAGTAAATCAAAAATTAGCTGGACATGGTAGCGCGCGCCTATAGTTCCAGCTACTTGGAAGGCTAAGGCGGAAGGATCGCTGGAGCCCAGCAGGTCAAGGCTGTGGTGGCCGGGAGCGGCCACTGCACTCCAGTCTGGGCGATAGTGAGACTCCAACTCAAAAAAAAAAAAAAAAAGTCATGCAGCCTTATCCCGAGAAGCAGAACACCTGCCAGTGGTTCTCATTTACCCAAATGGCCAGTACGTGTTTCCTCTCTCCCTGCCTGCAGTACCGCGTGGAATCAATGATGTTGCGTATTGCTAAGCCAATGAACTACATCCCCGTGACGCCTAGTGTTCAGCAGAGATCCCAGATGAGAGCCCCACAGTGCGTCCCCCTCATCATGGAGCCCGAATCCCGTTTCTACAGCAACTCTGTTCTCGTCCTGGACTTCCAGTCCCTCTACCCCTCCATTGTGATTGCATACAACTACTGCTTTTCCACCTGCCTCGGCCATGTGGAGAACTTGGGAAAGTAAGGTGTTTTATGCTCACCATTATGTCATTGTGCTTTGTGCTTCTTGCTAAAATTAGACAGACTTCGGGGGTCTCTTGGTGCTTGACACCGTCCTTGTGAGCAAGATGAAAGGGTTGTAGCCCAGCTAATCCATTTGTTGTAGTTGTCTTACTGAGTAACATGGCTCACCGTATGATGGATTCAGCTACATGGATGGACGACACACATGAGGATGATTATGGACAGAGCGGCCCTGCAAGTATCTCACTCCATGTGTAGCTATGATCCCTTCTAAATGAGAGTTGTTTGTGGTTGTTGGTGTCAATCACCTTACAGTGGAACTGTCTGAGGATTATGATCATATATCTCCAGCTGGCACCTCCTCTTGGCTTTTCTTAGAAATAAGTCTGTGACTTTTCAAAAGTTAAATGTTAGGTCTTATTAATTGGTGTAAATTGAGTTTTAGGAACTGAATGAGAATAGCTTTTAAATTCTTAAAAGATTAGATATTTTTCTTGGATTGTAAGAAGTTCAGTCTTACCTGATAATGATTTTTGTGTGAGACCAAGGATTGGTTTTGATGTAGACTACACTCACACCTTCCTAAAAAGCACCTGTGGGAGTTGTATTGGTAATCCTGTCTTTTTATTAAGAACAGGAATTTGGAAAATTTACAACTTTTAAATTTAAGGTTGTTTTTTTTTAAGTAACTGAATATAAGGTGGTCATATGTTGAGCTGAAATTTGGTATTTCAGTGTAGATTTTACCCATAAATTTTAGGATAGTGCCATTTAAGAAATGTTTTGTTTAATAAATTGTGAATATTTGAATAATTATTTGGGGGTAATGAGGCAAGTAAATACATTATTAAGTACATGAATTCATGTTTAGATGTTTAAAAGTAAATTTCTAATGAAATTAGAAGGATTCCTAAAATTGCCTAAAATTTCTGCTCGATGATTGAGAAAGTTTTGCTTAATGTTCTCTTTCTTAACAGGTATGATGAGTTCAAATTTGGCTGTACCTCTCTAAAAGTACCTCCAGATTTACTTTACCAAATTAGGCATGATATCACAGTATCCCCCAATGGAGTAGCTTTTGTCAAGGTAATACTCTCTTGTGAATGAAAGGTATCAACTGTGGCTTAACTTGTGGAGAGCGAAAAATGGCTTAGATACTGTTGGGGCATGATGGCAAACAAAAACACCAGGTTTACTTAAAGATTTTATCTCAGAACGTCAAAGATATGAGAATCTTCTAAGAAATCACTTCAGAAACAAACCAGTCATCTTGTTTTGCTTGAATCTGGGTTTAAAATCTTCTAATTGTTAAATTGTAGTTAATGAAATAGTGAAAGAAGTATTCACTTACATCTTCTGCCCTCTGTTAAAATCTGGCCGGTTTACGTAGTGATCAAAGGATATTACTTGCGAAGATTGAAATGACTTTAATGTATAGTCTCTATGACTTATTCTACATTATTTTAATTAATGATACCCTAGTATGTTTATTGATTATATTTTTAAGAGATCCCAAACTAATAACAGCGTTCCCTTTTTCCTTGCTTACCTCCTTCAAAAGAGACTGAGGAATACTTCACAAATTAAAGAAAAATAAGAGAGCTCTAAGTATATTGCCTTTCATATGCCAACTTTATTGCTTTCTCTTCTCCTTTCTTAGCAGTGAGTCTGTATAAGAATTGTGAGAGTAGAGTGGTTGACGGTTGAGTGGACCCTACCAGCCCTCAAATTCATTCTGGTGTACTTAGCAAGAGTAGCATCATCCTCTGCAGTGAAAGGAAATACTGACCTGAACTTAGCAGTTTAGATAAGGAAAATTTGCACCAAAGACTCCATGATATATTTCTTTGTGGAAGGTTAAGGTGCAGTATTTCCAGGGACTAATGTAGATTAGATCCACTTGGAGATATGGAAATAGATTTTTTTTTTAATGAAGTGTATACCCGTGTAAAAATAAGTTTTCAGTCACATACATTTCTGCATATTTAGTGCTGAAGTACTATGACTGCTTCAGAATGGACACCAAATGAATTGGAGGTTAGACTATGTTCTCGGTGTTCACATATCTAGCAGGTTATTATCTCCCTTTAACGGATTTTTAAAAACTTGCATCCACATTTGGACTCAATGTGTAAAACTTAATGAAAATAAGAATTTTTAGGATTCAGGTGTGTGAGGATCCTATTCCTGAGGTTTCAGCTGTCAGATCTAACTTGCATTACCTGCACGTGTCTGTGAATCATCATCAAAGTGAATACTGTCTTGTGGTTTTCATTCCTACTGGAGTTCTCATCAATTCTCCCTAGTCTTGATTAATACAAATGATTTTTTTTTTGGCATCAACAAATTTTATCACCTCACTATTCATCCCCTCTTCCAGATTGCTAATAAATATAGGCCGGAGGGGATGGCTTAGTGGTCTAAGCATCAGATTTGAAATACCTAGAGTCCCTGGAACTGCAGGTTTGAATGTCACCAGAGTCAACCCAGCTCATCATTCTTCCAAGGTAGATAAATGGAGTTCCATGCAGATGACTGTGTGGGGTCATTAGGATGAGATCTTTAAAAACTGAGGATGCTGATGAGTGATACGAGTCCTGTGTGTCTTTTTTTAAAAATGGGGGTTTCTATCAAAACTGTGAACAAAATCCCTCTGAATTTGTTGTGTGTCATCTTATGCCCTAGTTGACATTCTCCTCCCTGGAGGTCTCCAAACTCACGTAATAGTGCTCCATTAGCTGTGTAAACATTATAGGAACCTTTTAGGAAGAAAGTCCTTTTCCAAAAAAGAAGTAAAATGTGATGACTTTGTATTGACGGCCACTGATACTACGGCCACTCTGTTGCTAGCATGTTTCAGTTCTTGACAGTTGACCATAATTGTACTTTGTGTTTCCTTCTTAATTATCTAAATCTGTAATGTTTAGAGGTTTTTAAACCTTCTGTCTTTCTTTATGATAGCCTGCAGTAAGAAAGGGTGTGCTACCAAGGATGCTTGAAGAAATTTTGAAAACTAGATTTATGGTCAAGCAGTCAATGAAGGCCTACAAACAAGACAGAGCCCTGTCACGAATGCTCAACGCACGTCAGCTAGGACTAAAGCTAATAGCAAATGTCACATTTGGCTATACTTCTGCTAATTTTTCTGGGAGAATGCCATGCATTGAAGTAAGTGATTCAAATCTGTATTTTTTTCACAAGTGACCAAAAACATAGCCAGGCACAGTGGCATTCATCTGTGCCACCTATCCCAGCTGCCTGAGACACTGAGATGGGAGGATTTCTTGAGCCCAGGAGTTCAAGTCCAGCCTGGGCAACATAGCAAGATCCTATCTCTATTTTAAGAAGGAAGAGAGAGAGACTCAAAGCAGCATTAGATGAATTGCCTGTTGACTAAAGCATTTCATTTTGTTTTGAAACTTTAAAGCACTCCATTTCCATGACATAGAATCGGTATCTCAGACTAGGCCTCTAAACATGCATCTCCTTGGGAATTTGTGGGTCTTCTCTGTGAGATTCCTCTGTCTTTACTTCAGTGATTATTTTAGAAATTAGCATCTACATATTTCTACGTAATCTAAATGACCATATTGTAACCATCTATTAGCATGAGATTTCATTGCCACCTCTATTAGCATGAGATTTCATTGCCACCTTTGTAGCGGTGTTTACAACAACCCTGGTACTAAATAACTCCTCTTATGTACTGAAAGTGATCTGAGTTTACTTAGGTTAGTCTGTCCAAATAGAATAAGCAAGGCATGGGGCTCATGCCTACAGTCCCAGTAACTATGGAGGCTGAAGTGGAAGGATCACTTGAGCCCAGGATTCAGGACTAGCCTGGAAAACATAGTGAGACCCTGTCTCCACCAAAAAAAGTTAAAATAAAAAATATAGGTTGAGTGTGGTGGCTCACGCCTTGTAATTCCAGCACTTTGGGAGAACAAGGCAGGAGGATCCCTTGAGGCCAGGAGTTCAAGGCCAGCCTTGGCAACATAGCAAGACCCCATCTCCACAAAAAATTTAAAATCAGGCCTGATGGTACATGCCTATAGTCCCAGCTATTTGGGACTGAGGCAGAGGAATTGCTTGAGTCTAGGTTCAAGGCTACGGTGAGCTATGGTCACACCACTGCACTCCAGCCTGGGCAAAAGAGTAAGACCCTGTAAGAAAGACCATGATTAGAAATGTCGAGCATTTTCTCATGTACCTGTTGGCCATTTATATGTCTTCTTTTGAGAAATATCTTTAGGTCTCTTGCCAATTTTTAAATCAGATTATTTGGCTTTTCTGTCGAGTTGTTTGAGCTCCTTACGTGTTAGGTATATTGCTCTTTGGTCAGATGGGTGGCTTGCGGATGTTTCCTCCCATTCTGTGGGCTGTCTCCTCACTGTGTTGATTGTTTCCATTATTGTGCAGAAGCTTAATATGATCCCATCTGTCCATTCTTCTTCAGCCATAAAAAAGGATGAAATCTTGTCACTTGCAACCACACTGATGGAACTGGAGGATATTATGTTAAGTGAATAATCCAGGCACAGAAAGGCAAATACTGAATGTTCTCATTCAAACATAGGAGCTAAAATAACATTGATCTCATAGAGATAGAGAGTGGAGGGATGGTTACTAGAAGTTAGGAAGGGTCACATGAAGAGGGGATAAAGTGGGAATGGTTAGCAGGTGCAAAATACAATCAGACGGAATGAATAAGGTCTAGGATTTGGGAGCACAGTAGAGTGACTGTAGTTAACAATAATTTATTGTATATTTTATTTATTTTTTAATTTTTTATAGAAACGGGTCTCACTATGTTGCCCAGGCTGGTCTTGAACTCCTGGCCTCAAGTGATCCTCCTGCCATGGACTCCCAAAGTGCAGGGATTATAGGTGTGAGCCACCATGCCCAACTCTTGTCTATGTTTTAAAATAACTAAAAGAGTAGAATTAGAATGTTTCTAACAGAAATGATAAAGGCTTGAGGTGGCGGATACCTCAGTTACCCTGATTTGATCATTGCAGGTCATAGGAGGCCTGTATGAAAACATTGCATGTACCCCATAAATATATACAGTAACAATACCCCACAAATATATACAACAATTATGTACCCATAATAGTTTTAAATAATGTTTTTAAAGGTGGGGGCAAATAGATTACTGACTGTGGCCATGGGCTCTCCTTCAGTGAACACGCAATCCAGAGTGCTAGGTCTAGACTGCCATAGAGAAAGAGTAAGCCTTGTGGGCAAGAACCCCTGCAGGAGAGAATGGCGCATAAATGCTGCAGCTGATAGTTGTGGGCTAATGTCTCTGTCTCAGTTGGATATTACCATTGACTGACTTTGACACTAGGATGACTTACCCATCCAGCTGTTTGTCCTCACATTTTATTGTTATTATTTGAGTCAGGATCTCACTTTGTTGCCTAGGCTGGTCTTGAATTTCTAGGTTCAAGCAATCTTCCCACTTTGGCCTCTCAAAGTGCTGGGATTATAAGTGTGAGCCATCGTGCTTGGCCAGCTGTTTTTTTAAATTCTCATTTTCTTCTTGAGTACTTGTAGAAAGAATGATGACACTGGTGGCTATTTTGTTCTCTTTTTTACATTCTTTTCTCCTTGTTTTATTTCTGGAAATATTTAGTAATTTAAATTAAGTGTTATATGTTAAAGTCTATTGACTTATACTGAGGTATGTTAAGAAATTATTTCCGATGTGTTTGTACCAACAGATTGGCGATAGTATTGTGCATAAAGCCAGAGAAACCTTGGAACGAGCGATCAAGTTGGTGAATGACACCAAGAAATGGGGTGCCAGGGTTGTATATGGCGATACTGACAGGTAACAAATTGGGTTTTGTCATCTTTTGCATCTATTCAGATCTTCATTTCGATGTTCGAAATGGCTTAAGGGTACTCCTTCCTAAAAGTAGAGCTGGATCCAGGTCTTTTTCAGTCACTGTCATCTCGTGATCAGTCAGCTCAGGCCCTGACTCACCAGACATGGTCTTAAGAGACAGAAAGGCTGAGTGTCCCAAGCCACCGATTGAGGATTTGTATGGCATTCCTGCAAGTAGCTCTTGGCCAAGTGGAGAGTGATCTAAAAACAAACCATGTAGCGGGCTACTGCAGGAGAGAGGAGAGGATACAGCATCGGTAAGGGTACCTGATCTCAAACCAGGCGAAGTGGGGACCAAAGGAAAGCCCAAACTTTACCTGTACAATGACCACTTGTATACCTAATCCTAAATAGTACCCCACATCTTTAAAATTGAAAAATAAATAAACAAATAAATAAATGATTTTTTTAAAAAACCATATATACAGGCATCTGGTTTTGTGAAGAAAATGACTTTTAATTGTGAATAATTCCTCTAATATAGTTGCAGCTCTCTGAATTTAAATATGTGTCTTAAAATAACTAAACTGGATTTTTGGGGTTTTTTGTATTTTTTTGAGTGGGGGGGTCTCATTCTGTCACCCAGGCTGAAGTGCAGTAGCACACTCATGGCCACCACAGCCTTGACCTGCTGGGCTCAGGTGATCCTTCCACCTTAGCCTTCCAAGTAGCTGGAACCACGGGTGTGTGCCACCACGCCCAGCTAATTTTTTGATTTATCGTGAGATGAAGTCTCACCAAGTTGCCTGGGCTGGTCTCAACCCCCTGGGCTCAGGCAATCCTCTTGCCCTGGCCTCCCAAAGTGTTGGGATTACAGGTGTGAGCCACCATGCCCAGCTAACTAAACTATTTTGGAAGGACAGCTGCCCAAGTTGATTAACTGACTTTTTACCAGGAATCCAAATCTGTTGACCCTCCTCTGCCAAAAGTGCACATAGACAAACACAGTATTCCACTTAATTCCAGAGTGTGCACAGACTTCCTCAGGCCCATTTTTCATAGATTGGCAAGAAATGGGCTTGCATCTGAATCCTGAATTAAAAGCACTAGTCTGCTTGCCTCCTTGCTTGCTCTGATATTTTTCGGGTCCCAGTTATTTACATAGCATCATGTTTGTATGGCTTATTTAAATTTTTCTTTTTTTTTTTTTTTTTTTGAGTTAGAGTCTCTGTCACCCAGACTGGAGTGCAGTGGCCGCTCCCGGCCACTGCAGCCTCAACCTGCTGGGCTCCAGTGATCTTCCCCCTCAGCCTTCCAAGTAGCTGGAACTACAAGCGTGTGCTACCACACCCAGCTAATTTTTGATTTGTTGTAGAGATGAGGTCTCGCCAAATTGCCCAAGCGCGTCTTGAACCCGCGGGCTCAGGCAATCCACTCACCTCAGCATCCCAAAGGCGCGGGATTACAGGCTGAGCCACCTAGCCTGGCTTTTTTTTTTTAAGTTGCATTTTATTATTATTATTTTTTTATTTTTGAGTTGGAGTCACTGTTGTCCAGGCTGGAGTACAGTGGCACACTCATGGCCACCCTAGTGTCGACCTGCTGGATTCTGGCGATCCTTCCGCCTCAGCTTTCCAAGGAATCGGAACTACAGGCACGCGCTACCATGCCCAGCTAGTTTTTTGATTTATCATAGAGACGAGGTCTTGCCAAGTTGCCCAGGCTGGTCTCGAACTCGCAGGCTCAGGCAGTCCACTCGCCTCAGCCTCCCAAAGCGTGGGATGACAGGCTAAGCCACCGAGCACGGCTTATTTAAATTTTTCTAGGATATAGGTATTATGCATACTTCTAGAGTCTGACATGTTTATCATATTGAGGCCTAACCCCAGCGTGACCTACTGAGAGTACTTTGCTCATGACCTCTGACCGCTGTGCATTCCAGCAGAGCAGTGGGAGAAAGTGCTTCTCATTAAAGGCAGCTGCAAGTCATCTGTGAGCAGCACGTAATCCTCCTCGAATGTACATGCAGTCGGCACAGTCATGATCACGCTGAGTCAGACCTTGCCTCATGCAGCAGCTGTTTCATCACCAGCCAGTGGGAGAGCTTCAGGTTATCCAGGCCCTAATTATCCATACTCTCTGCCATTCCCCATCAAAAGTCACTCCTCAGTTTGGCTTTGGTTATTTCACTGTTCTGCTGGGTATTCTTGCAAAATGACAGTTACCAAAATAAAATTCTGCACTTTGTTAGCAGAACCCCTTAGAAAATATTTAGGGAAAAAGAGAACGTAGTAACCATGTAAATAATTGACTTTAACTCGGAATCTGTATATGTCGGTTATTGACAGCACTCGGGATCAGAAGTCAGCATGATTCTGATTGTAGTTATGTTGTTTATCCTTTAAGGTCTTTAAGAATCCAGATGACAAAAAGTATAGACTCACAGGATGTCAGAGCTGGAAAGGACTTGATAATATTTGGCCAGCAGTTTTCATGCTGTTGGGAGGAGACCTTAGACAGTGCCTCAGATGATGCTTAAGAACAGATGGTTAGCCGGGCTTGGTGGCTCAGCCTGTAATCCTGCGCCTTGGGAGGCTGAGGTGGGTGGATTGCCTGAGCCTGCGGGTTCGAGACCCACCCGGGCAACTTGGCGAGACCTCATCTCTACAATAAATCAAAAATTAGCCGGGCGTGGTAGCGCGCGCCTGTAGTTCCAGCTACTTGGAAGGCTGAGGCGGAAGGATCGCCGGAGCCCAGCAGGTCGAGGCTGCGGTGGCTGGGAGTGGCCACTGCACTCCAGTCTGGGCGACAGAGCGAGACTCCAACTCAAAAAAAAAAAAAAATATTTGAGACCCTGATGGGCAGGCAAGTTTCATCCATTTTCGTGCTTTCCACAGATATACGGTGCCCAGCAGGGAATGATGACTCATGCAAAGCTTGCTTTTGTCTGCAAGAGCTGGGGAAATTGTAGTTTGCACAAACTCCTTCAAGCATTGGAAGCTGATCTGGAAGACAAGAGGAAGCTCCCTTGCTACTCAGGAGTCCAAACAGCCAAGGGCGAGTGGTGCCAGGAGGGTGGCAAACAGAGAGCAGCTCCTCCAGAGCGGAGAGGCTAAGGCAATGAGCAGCCCCCAGGGGAGATTCTCCAGGGCACCAGCACAGGGCAGGCAAGTCTGAGGCGGCAGGAGGTCAAATGATGAACAGGACGCTTGCCCGCCTCCTGGTCAGCTACCCGACTGCACCTTGCTTGCATCCTTGAAGCCAAATATTCAGGATGCCACATCTCATCCACATTTCCTGTCACAGAGCTACCCTTAGCTAAGGGGTTACCCATAAGAATGCACATCCTTTCGCTTTCCCAGAAGCATTCCATTTTAAAAGAGGACTCTGGAATCATGATCAAATGAATGGTGGATTTTCAGACACTGGACAGATAACAAGTGGCAGATTTCATAACAAAGGAACCTGTTTGTCACTGTTCATGCACTATAGAAAGTCACCTACCTTGTTTCATTTTAAGGTTGATTCTGGAATTTGTTTTCCATTTATAGCCCATGGAAATAATATTTATTCTAGGAATTCACTTAGCAATTGTATTAGTCAGGATTCTCCAGGGAAACAGAATGATAGAAGATAGATAGATAGATAGATAGATAGATAGATAGATAGATAGATAGATAGATTTTTTTTAATAATAAGGAATTGGCTCACATAATTACAGAGGCTGACAAGTTCCAAGATCTGTAGGGTGAGTCAGTGATCTGGAGAATGGTGTAATTCCAGTCTGAACACCCAGAGGCTGAGACCCAGGAAGAACTCATGATTCAATTTGTGTCTGAAAGAAGAAAAAAGTTGACATCCCAGTTCCAAGAGGAACTCTCTCTTACTCAGGGAAGGGTTAGCCTTTTTATCCTATTCCATTCTTCAACTGATTGGATGAGGTCCACCCACATTACAGAGAGCAACTTCTGTACACAGTCCATCCATATAAATGTTAACCTCATCCTAAAACACACAAACAGAAACACCCAAAATAATATTAGATCAAATATCTGGGCACCCCATGGCCCAGTCAAGCTGATAAGTAAAATGAGCTATCATAGCAACATATCAATAACAAAAGTAATAAATTCAAAATAGAGTGGTTCTTCACATACATTTCTTTCTAACTCTGACCTAGGGTAGGCATCATTATCTCCATTTTACTGTTAAGGAAATCTGGCTTAAATAATTTTTATTAAGTAAGTTATCCAAGAGCACTAGAGATAGTACATTAGCAGCAGTCTAACTTACGATACTGTCTAATGATTTACTTTCCATAAATGTCATCATTCTATATCATAGCAAATGTAACATCCTAGAATGACAGATAATTTAGCCTGGAGGGGGAAAAAAAACAACAGATCATCTCTTGCATCCTTGAAATTTCCTGAGATTTAGGGTCTCCAAACCAGCACACCCTACTTCTCCACCCTTAGGCATCCTCTGTGTGACCCTGAAGGCTTCCCTTTCCTGAGGATAACGTCCAGACATGCTGTTAACTCCCGTCATATGATGAGGCTGCTATGGGGTCCTAATCTGCTTTAGCTCAGAATCAGCACAGAGGTCCTTTGCTCTGGCCACTATGATGTAAATTCCTTGAGAAAAAAATTGGTGAGTCTGGTTCACTGCTCTATTTCCAGAGCCAGAACAGTGCGTAGCATTAGTGCTCAAAAAGTGTGCTGACTGATGAATATCTGGTGAGGGAGTAGAGAAAACAAATTCATAAAAGGGAAAGGCACATGGTCATCTCAGCTCACACAGGCAACCTCCTTTGGTACAGACACATGGCAAGTCAGGATAGAGATGTCTCCTTGTAATACAGGATGGTTCCATAAAAACATCTGAGTATAAAACAGTTCTGGATATGTGGTTCAAGTGCACTGATAACAGAAGCTTGGTAATAGTCACTGAATTGGCACATGATGATCCAATCAACCCTAAGAAAGAATGGAAAATGAATAGCTGGCAACATGAATACTGACTCAAGGCATACCTTGCTGTTCAATGAAAACATTCCACATAGTCATGGCAGTTAAGATGTCACTGTCATTATTGTCATCCCAGTCAATTGAAGAGGATCCTTTTTCTAATGAAAGGAAAGCGCTTCATACGCATAACCCAGACCCAAATTCTGCTTTCTCTCACTACAATCTGGCAGGTACTAATCTGACTTGGTTGGTCCAAAATCTGTCTTATCTGCAGACTATAAAATTACTCAGGGACAAGGTTTCTATCTTATTTACATTTGAGTGCTCATTGGTTAAGGCTGGAATTGTGATTAGCATACATAAATTTCTGGGTTAAGTTCCTTATATGTAGCAGAAATACACTCTAATAGTCAAGAGAGAAGCCTGCCTGGCTTTTAATCCCAGATAAGTGGTCATAAACAAGACACTCATCCTCTGGGGTATCAGATCTCCATAAGAAACATGTTATTTATGATTATGGAAAGATGGTGGTCTCTGATTGTTCCAAAATTCTCACACTAAAAATAGAGTAACTAATGAACAAAATTAGAAAATAGACAATATTTCATGGCAAACAATAACATGTCTACAAGAATATCAAGATATAAGTGGGTGAGGACCAACTATCAATATCCCCAGCATGTATAGCTACCAGCTTCTGTGTAAGAGGAAACAGAAGGAAACATCAGGTCATGTGGTAGACTCCACAAAGGGAGAACCCCAGCATAACTAGCAGGCAAACACAGGAGTGCCAACTTAAAATCAGCATCTAGAACCTGGAAGAATATTTCCCAACTCAACAGTAGGTAAGACCAGTGTATCCCCTTTGAGATGTGAGGGGGTTGGAGCAGTCAACTTCTTGCAAACTCCCAAAACTGACTGGTCTGGGCTGCTTCTAGGACCATCCCACACTGAAAAGACATTGCTGGAAGTAAGCAGACAAAGGAAAATAGGAAGGAAAAAGAAAGTCCAGATAAAGGTAAGAAGGAGGGGAAAAAGCCAGGAAGTCACAGACAGCAAGTCACATTTTTTTAAAACTACATGGGAAAAAAAGCAAAACAGCAGAAGAAGAAGCTTGGAGTTAGAAATTAAATAAGCCTCCTCAAATTTCATACAATGTAATAATATCACTTAAAAATGAGGAACATAAAAGAATCACTGGCATACTTCATACAAATTTACTATGAAACAAAAGAGGATAAGGAGTTGAATAAAATCTCTACAGATAACAAAAGACAGAGGAGATACTGTCAAAAATAAGATCAATGCTGCAACATTCTATTTCAAAACATGCTGAAAGGACTTAGGAAAAAGATACCAGACATGGAAAACAATACAAATCAGAATTTGAAAGGCTTAGAAATGAGGGGGCAGAATTCAAAGATTAGAGATAAAAAAGAAAAAAAATCATCTAAATAACAAAGAATAAACTAGAAAAACATAAGGGCAAATAGATACAAAAATTAAAAGAAAAAAGGGGGAAATATAAATGGTATACTCAAAGAAGGTTAATTTTATGGTGTATGAACCAAGTTGTTAAAAAGAGAAAGAGAGAAAAGAAGATTCAACACATTTTTAAAGATAGGTAAAGAAGACCCAATATATAGACAATTGTGTCCCTGAGAAAGAAAATTAAGTGAGAAAAGAACAACATCAAAAATAGTATTTCAAGGAAACTTTCCTAAAATAATAATGAAATCACACATCAAAAGAACAAAATGTCTGAAAATACTGGCCTCAAGTGGCCAATCTCAAGATACATTCTAGTAAATGATTAGCTATTAAAGAAAAAGAAAAAAATCCTTAGGGTATTCTGGGCAAAAGAACACATGATGTATAAGGGAAAGGAAATTATTTTTATATAGCTGGATAGAAACACTTTAGTCCTGAAGGAATGGCTGTAACAATACTTGAGACACTTAAAGTAAGAATCATGAGCTGAGTATTGTAGATCCAACATAAGTGACCTATACACAGAAAGGTATAACCTCTAAACAACATGTAGTAACTCAGGGAATATGATTCTCATGCATTCTTCCTAAAGGATTTACCAAGGAGTGAGCTTCAGACAATCAGAACGGCCAGACAGATACAGACATAAGGACTAGTAGTGAGTATTATCGGTAAGTGACTTGAAGATTCAAGACTAACCAGGGGTTAGAAAAGCAAAGCTATCATGTGTAACAGCTATAAGATCTGACAATGCAGACATGGGGGCCAAGGAAGAGAGCTTTTCCCTTGGCCTTCTGAAGGTTCACTGAAAAATCAACTCACAAAACACAGATTCATAGGAGAAAAGGCATGCAAATGTATTTATGGGCATCCCCAGGAGCCTTCAGAAGGAAGACCCAAAGACACAGGAAAAAATGGTCCATCTTTATGCTTAGGGTCAACAAGATATGGACAGCCGTGTAGAAATATGATTGGTCAAAAAGGGTATGACTGAATGCTAGTAGACTGAGTGGGGAAACCCAGTAACACCTTTCTTTCTAGATTCTTCTTGGCAGCTCTGAGCAGCGTTCCTTCCTCTGGAAGTGAGGCTGGACCCTCTGTGGAATGGGAGGTTCTTAGGACCTACAGTCAAACAACGTCACATAGTTTCTTTTTCTTTTTTTTTTTTTTTTGAGTTGGAGTCTCACTCTGTGGCCCAGACTGGAGTGCAGTGGCCGCTCCTGGCCACCGCAGCCTCCACCTGCTGGACTCAGCAATCCTTCCGCCTCAGGCTTCCAAGTAGCTGGAACTACAGGTGCACACTACCACGCCCAGCTAATTTTTTATTTTTTGTAGAGATGAGGTCTCGCCAAATTGTCTTTATGGCCAGTTTTTACATAAAATAATTTTAAGTTTTATGGTTGGCTTCCTAGAAAAGGGGTTCTGGTTTGTACAACCAAGAGACAGAAGGGCAAGAGATGATGAGAGAAAAAACTTTCACTTCTGAGCCTTTATTTTGGGGTATTGTTTTCTGAGTCCCAACACAGTACAACCATGAAAAATAGAGGGATAATAAGGATACCATATGCAAGAAAACACCCCCAAAACAACATCTGCTTTTCTAATTTATGGAGGTAATATTGTGATTCTGTGATTGCGGTATCCATATTGTGGTACCAAATAAATGGATAATTTGGGAATATCCTAATTATGCAATATCCTGTAAAACACAGGATTCTTAGTGTGGAGGCAGGAGAGACAGATAACATAGAGAAGACATGAGTTAATATCCCCGTAGTGCAAAATTTGAATAGAAAGTACCAGTATGAGCCCATGATATATTTTATCCTTTTAACTTTAATTGTGTGGTATGCATTTCCCTCACTGTATCTTCAATAAAAGCTTAGAAACCCAGTAACAATGAGCATCCCAGCACGCAAATTATATCCTTAAAATATACCATTTCTCACCCAAAGAAATCAGGGCTTCTTGGACAAATTACAGATTCCAACACTGGCTTAAAAAATGTACAAAAGGAAATCTTGTCAAATCAGGTCGCAAGGAAGCCACCGAGACCACCGGGGCCACATCAAAAGGAATCAAGCATGTCAATCATATAATGTACATATTTCATGAACAATTATTCATAGATTAATATACGAAGAAGACTCCAAAATGGAACTTATTTACAAAAAACTGCATATTTGTTCCTGTATGTTTAAACTTCAATAACCTTCAAAGTACTCTCCGTCTGATACAATACACCAATTGAGATGTTTTTTCCACTGTTCAAAATAGTTTTTGTACTTGTCCATTTTGATGTCTTTTAGTGCTTTTTTTTTTGTTTCACCTCTTCCACATCAGCAAAACGTTTGCTTTTGAGGCCCTTTTTCTTCCAGGGAAACAGAAAAAAGTCACTCGGGGCAAGGCGGAGTGAATAGGGAGGGTGGGGCATGGGGGTCATGTTGGTTTTGGTCAAAAACTGCGGGACGCTGAGCGAGGTGTGAGCAGGTCCATTGTTATGGTGGAAGAACCAGTCACCTGCTTGTCGTAACTTGGGACATTTCTTCCATAAATCATGGCGCAACCTTCTCAAAACTTCCAGATGAAAACTTCGGTTGACCATTCGATCTGGAGTAACAAATTCCAAGTATACTACAAGGGACCTACCTGCCCTCCAAAAGATAATTCAATTTTGGGGGGAATTCCCCCTCATATGCTTATTTTTATGGATTATTAGATCAAAAAAGCTTGCAGACTTCTTGTCTAGTGCATGGACTGGCAAACTTTTTTTTTGTAAAAAGTCAAATAGCAAACATTTTTGGCTTCATGGACCAGAGGGCCTGTGTTGCAAATATTCAGTTCTACTGTTGTTAGCACAAAAGCAGCCATCGGCAGTGTATAAATAATGGGGCGTGGTTGTGTTCCCATCAAACTTACTTTATAAAAACTAGTGGCACCTGGATTTGGACCAAGGCTATCATCTGTTGACCTCTGATCCAGAGCAAGAAAGGCAATTAACTAGGTCACTTCTATCAGTATTAGACTGGAGAAAAGGACTCTTCAGTGGTTTGGATCAGAATAAATGCTGTTTTTGTAGAGAGTATGGTAGTGGTTAGTGAAGGCATGAGATGGACTTCCAGGGAGCTGGTAATGTACTATTTTCTTAACTGATGGTTTCACAGGTATTATTTACTTGTGGAAATTCACTGAGCTATGCACGTACAATGTGTGCACATTTTTGGATGCATATTAAACATCAATAAAATAAAACAAGTCTCAAAAAAAAAAAAGAGAGTTAGAAATTCCACGACTGGAGAAAACACAAAGAACAAGGAAACTGTCACATGAAATAATGAAGTATGAAGAGTCAGGTGTCAGGGGCAGCAGGCACGCTGGCTCCGCAGCTGCACCATTTCACCGCCAAGAGGACAGTCTCTAGATCTGCTGGGGAGGGCATCTCAGGGACCAGCTGGTTTGTAAACAGAGACGTGAGCTGCAGGAGGAACGGAGGATGGATGGAGAAAGTCAACATGGCAACCCCCTCAACTCTCCAAAGCAAGGACAAGGAGAATCTGGCTCGAACACTCCACACTCAGAGTGGCTACTCTGCCCAGGAAGCCAGAAAATATCCTCGCTCAGAGGCAAAATTAGAGTCGCTTAACTCAGGGATTAGGCAAAGTCCGAGAGTACCATCGCTTTGTAGCATAATTTGAAATCAGTAAGTATGATGTTCCCTGCTTTGTTCTTGTTCAAGAATACTCTGGCTCAAGATAGGAGATGATCTGTGGTTCCATGTGAAGTTTAGTTGTTTGTTTGTTTTTTCTGTTTCTATGTATAACATGATCATTTAAAGCTAGTGTACAAGGGAGGACCCCCAAAAAAACAGGAATTAGTTTTTGGAGGGCATCTAGGAACCCATTGGCATCAGTGTACCAGCTAGTGCTGTTGTAAGAGGTTACATTCAGCTTCAGTGAATTTTTTTTTTTGGAGATTTCTTTCAACGCGTCTGCCCATTTTCATGATGGGTGATTTATGAGCATACCCGCCCACATCACGCTGAGTGTTCAGCAATTTTTGACCAAAAATGGCATGTCCCCCCATGCCCCACCCTCCCTATTCACCAGATCTCACCCCTAGTGAGTTTATTTTGTCTCCCTGGATGAAAAAAGTCCTCCAAGGAAAACATTTTGCCCATGTGGAAGAGGTGAAACAAAAAAATGGCAGAAACACTAAAAGGCACCAGAATGAATGAATTAAAATGCCACATTGAGCAGTGGGAAAAGCATCTTGATAGGTATATTGCATTAAATGGAGAGGACTTTGAAGGTGACTGATGTTTAAACATGTAAGAAAAAACACACAATTTTTAATAAAATAAATTTCCGGATTTGGGGGATCCCTCCTCATACAACCCTCCAGAACTTTCTTTTTCCCTCTGACTCAAAGACTAGTCATGCTGGGAATAACTGCTCTGTCAACTTATATCAGCCCCACCACAACTCGCAATGGACTTGTGAGCAAGAACTAAACCTTTGTTACATTCAGCTATTTGGATTTGGTGTTTGTTGCAGCGGCATTACCTAACCTATACTGACTGATGTGGGCATCTCAAATATACTTAGATAAACATGCAGACTCTCAAGAGTTTTGGGAAAACTGTGTGGTATATTATAAATACAAAAATACACTTTCAAATGTTAACTCAAATCACAATTAGTAATACATAATACAACTGTAGATGAATAAGACGTCATTCCATCTTATTAAGTTAACACTTTCTAAATTCAGAACTAGAGTGGAGGCAATTACTTTGCAAAGATTAGAAGACCAGATTGAGCTTGGATCCCTGGCTGGAGTCCCAAAGATAAGCTCTAGCACATGAAAAGAATTTATTTCTCAAAGCAACATACTCCCATTATCATTATCAATAAAATCCCTCACTTCTCATCTCCTAGCCTCCAGATTACTGAGAAGGGAATGATACGACGCATTATCCAGGGAACAGGACACATGTACTCTTGAGATTATATAGTAATGGAGTTACTCATAATAATAATGGTCCCCTTCCACTACTCACCGTTAGGTTCTGCAGTTCTGAGTGCTTTATATGTCATAAGAAACAACATTTGTTTAGTGAATGAGTGAATGAAGGAGGTACAATTTGGAAAGGGCATTCAAAGAGACATGGGATTTAGACTCCATGGAGAGAAAAGGTTAAAGATGTTCTAGTCAGAGAAGAAAGGAGGTGGGGACATGCATGCCACATACGGGGAAAGTGAATAGGCATTCTGGGTAGGAAATGGAATTTAGATTTCAGCTTATAGATAAAGAAGGTCCATTGAAGGCTTCAGAACAGGGGACCGGATAACAAAGCTTTACTCGAAGAAAACTATCCTGACAGTCATACAGGGTAAGAATTAGGACAGAAAGAGACTCAAGGCAGGGAGACAAGTTAAGAAACGAGCAAATAGCTCAGTCTTGATGAGCTTGCCAAGGACACAGGTGTAAAGAGTGGATATGACTAAGTTTTGGCTGATGATACATGTGAACAGGCATGTTGTGGGACCTCTGGGAAGTTTTAAAGGTAGGAGCTGCACCCTCCTTTGCTTCTTTAATCACCTTGCCACCTGGAACATACAAGTGATGGCTGGATCTCCAGGGGCTATTTTGTATCATGAGGACAAGAGCCATGCACAAGGGATTTTGAAGCAGAGAGCTGGGCCCCAATACATTCAAGGAGCTACAATACTAACCCAAGACTGCCTGTTTCTGGATCTCTTTTACATCAGAGGAAGAGACATTTTTACCTTATTTAAATTACTGTTATCTGGAATTTCTACTAGAAGCAAATGAATCAAGTTCTACCTGATAGAGGAGGTTAGAGAACAACGGGAGACCTGACAAGTGAAACAAATATAGTTTGAGGCAGGCATTAAGGATTCCTGTCCCACCATCTGAGCTTGGATTCTGGCTCTGCCATTGGGTAATTTTGGAAGCAAAAGCAAGTACGTCAGTGTCAATAAGGGTTAAATGAGGAATAATAATGAATAGTACCTACCTAACACTTATAGCAAAACCTTTTTTTTTTTTTGAGACAGGGTCTTGCTTTGTCACCCAGGCAGCCTCAAACTCTTGGGCTCAAGAAATCCTCCTGCCTCAACCTCCAGGGTACCTGGGACTGCAGGTGCATGCCACCACGCCACACTAATTTTTATTTGTAGAGACAAGGTCTGGCTATGTTTCCCAGTCTGGTCTCAGACTCCTGGACTCAAGGGATTCTCCTACCTTGGCCTCTCAAAGTGCTGGGATTACAGGTGTGAGCCACTGTGCCTGGTCATATTCTTGAGAGGATTAAATGCAATGACTAATGTAAAATGTTCAGCATGCTCGTCGATGCAAGTTTTATTAAGCAATGCTAAACAAAATGAAATAGAACATGTCCCAAATGAAAAAGGCTCAACATTCTTGGAGGGGGAATGAGTGAGAAGGGAGTGGGTACTTTTGCCAGAGGGCTGGAAGAAGTTAGAAAAGCTTCTTGGAAAGCACGCTGCTCAAACTGTCTCGCTCCCTTCCAGGACCACCCTTGCGCTGTTTAAGTAAAAAGCTGAGAGAAGGTGGCTTTTTGTTTGCTTTTTTGTTTTCTCAGCTCTGCTGTCTCCTGGCCACCTCAGGAGGGGGGCCTTTGACCACAACTACAGTTTCACTTCCTGTTTAATGGGCTTATGAGCAACACTTCATCAACAGTCTATCCACACCATTGATCTTCATGTTCGGCAAAGGCTGCGCTGTTGGGAAGAGGAGCCTTCTGGCTTCAATTCTGCATAAAAGAAGCTGATTAAATCAAAGGAATGATGGCTTTTCACTGTGTTGGGGTTGATCAACACGGATGGAATTGAGGGAAGAGGTGGGGCTGGGGCTCTGTGAAGTTGAAAACCCTTTCAGGGAAACCAGACCACTTCTAAACTCCCCAAACACTTCATGAGGGGCTGGAAGATTCCAAGACTGCTCTGTGAAAGGCATGAATCTGATTAACACTAAAAAAGGCAAGGGAAAAAAAAGAAGGTGGAAATGTAGTTTAATGGCAAACAAGGAGAATGTATTTATAGCCTCATTTGGGGAATATGTGTGAAGTTGACATTGTTACAGCTCCATATCTGCTGTTTTCATGTAATAGTTTGGGGCAAAATAAAAGAAAAATGGAATTTGAGAGAGGCATGGGGCTGGTGGTCATATGAAATCTAATAGATTTGAGCCATCTTCTTCCACTCAGTATCTGTGTGACTGTGAATAAACCATAACTTCTTTCAGCTCCAGTTCGTTTACTGAAAAATGAGTCATGGTAGAAATTAAGTGAAATGATACAGATAAAAAGGCTGAGTAAGCCTGGGTTCCTTTCATTTCTAAAAGCCCTCAATGATAGCCTGATAGGGATAGAGACAGGGGGAAAAAGTCACCAACAATTTCTTTGGGATCTGCATGCCATCTTTCTGTTTTCTAATGAAATCTGTCATTCCTTATATATCCTTAAAGATACTCAATCTAGGCCAGGGGTGGTGGCTCACAGCTGTAATCCTAGCACTTTGGGAGGCCGAGGTAAGAGGACTGCTTGAGCCTGGAAGTTTGAGACCAGTCTGGGCAACATAGGGAGCCCTCATCTCCACAAAATTTTTTTTTTTTACAAAAGCCAGGCATGCCTATAGTCCTAGCTGAGGTAGAAGAATTGCCTGAGTGCAGGAGATCAAGGTTGCAGTGAACAGTGATCATCGTGATTGGGCCACTGCACCCCAGCTTGGGTAACAGAGTGAGACACTGACCAAAAAAAAGCAGCTTAATCTAGATTTAATTGTGTTTTTGCTTTTGCTTTAGGTTTAGCATATGGTATTTTTCATCAAGAGCTAAAATAAAGAAATTCTATTTGGAACTTTTATAAAAATTTCCTCTCTTCTTATTCCTGACACCAAAAATGAAGAACACTCATCTTGGAGAACACCCCTGCAACTGCATCTAAGCAAAAACAAATGCTAAGTAAGTGGATGGAGATGAGTAGAGTTTACATTCAGCCAACTTAAAGTTTTGGTAGCATTTAACCTTTAGGTCCTGGGAAATAGCTCCAGAAAAACAACAGAAAGGTTCAGGCTGATGAAGGAAGCTTGGCATTGAGAAGTGGGCTGGGGCATCCACGTTCCATGGGCCCCAGAGGCAACGTAGCAGGCTTTCCAAAGAGTGCCATCCATGAACAGCCAAGTTGGAGGAGAAGCATAGAGCTGTGGTCCGATGTATCACCAGCAACACGGCTCACTTCAACAGGGGGGCAGTCTGTCCTTGGGCCCCTCATGCTTCAGTTAAAATAGCAGGCAACACGTATCAAGGGCTTCCTACGTGCTGAGCACTGCTGCAAGCTTAACCTGGAGTGGTTGTTGAGCGATGCCCTCCCTCCCTGCAAAGATGTCCATGTGTGAATTCCCGGAACCTGTGAATATGTCATCTCATATGGCAAAAGAGACTTTACAGATGTGATTAAGAATCTCAAGACAGGGAGATTGTCCTGGATTATCAGAAAGGACAATGACACAATCACAAGAAACCTTAGAGGCAGCAAGGAGGGACAAAGTTAGAGATATGCAGAGAAGACAGAAGCAGAGATTAGTGTGATGTGGCTATAAACCAAGGAACGTGGGTTGTGGCTATAAGTTAGAGCAGGCAAGGAATGCATTCTACCCTGGAGCTGCCAGTAAGAACCTTGACCTTAACCTTCTAGGACTGAATTTAGACTTCTGACCTCCAGATCTATAAGAGAATACAACTGTGCTATTCAAGCCACTAATTTTGTGGTAATTTGTTTTAGCAGCACCAGGAAGCTGATACACCTGTATTACCTCATTTAAATTCTCATGTGCTATCATCTCTCCCTCCCTTTTCTAGATGGAGAAATTGAAGCATAGTGAGGTTAAGTAATGTGATTAAAATCTGACACCTAATAAGTGGCAGAGCCAAGGTGGGGACTGTGGTAGTCAAGTATCAGAGCTCATAACCGCTGCACAACAGAAAGGTGTTGGGGGACCCTAGGGGAGCAGAGGCAACCCTGCCAGGAGGTTTGTCTCCACCTCTTTAGCAAAACAGCCACTTTCTAAAGACTGTTTTGAAACTGTGACATGATGGCAAAGCACTAATTCCAAGCAAGTCTCACGTGTCTCTCAAAGCACGGCCACAAAAAAAGCTCCGTTTTAGTCAAACATTAATAGCTACTCCTTGAAGAACAATGAGTGCAGCAAACCCTCTGCAGAAAAAGCATCTCCCCAAATCACCCCAAACACTGTGAAGCTGCTGCCCTCACTATCCCCAGGACACAGGTGAAGAATTTGAAGCTCAGTTCAGTCTTTCATCTAAAGTTTCTTGTCAACAAGTGAGTCAGGATCCAAGCCGGGTCACTGAGAGTCTTCTGCTTCCACTCGTGAAGGATCAACTGCTCCCGAAATTGCCCTCCTGACATAACAGTGAGAGGCTTTTTCTCACTGTGTGGTCCTAGAATGTGATTCCCCTAGAAACTTGTTCAGGCAGATACTAGGTCCAACAGTATGCTGGCAAATGTTTAATAACTGCCTCTTCCAGAAAAAAAAATGTTAAAAGCCATGATTTACAGTAGTTAACCAATGACTATGGTATAAATACTTCCACTATGTCAGTTTCAAGCTACCAAGAACTTAAAATTCATTTTAGAAAAACTGCTACAAATTCACCAGTGATCTCTCATTATCTGACCACAGCAAGCTCCAGCAGACCACCGCCCATATCAGACTCCAGACCTCACTCATCTGCACCTTGGAGGGGAAGCCCAGAGATCTGCATTCTTAAACAGGAGTCCCTTGTGATTCCTACATGTCTGATTGGCAACCCTACTTACATCCTCATCAGTACTTGGTGTTATTAGACTTTTAAACGTTTCCAATCTGATCTAACTTGCATCCCCCCGGTGACTGCTTTAACATCTCATATATATATTGGTTTTCTCTTCCGTGAATTATTTTGCCCATTTTTCTACTAGGTCACTGCCTTTTTCTTATCGATTGATTGATACTAATATTCCGTTTTATGCATCAGAAATACCTATAAGCTTGTTTATATCTTTTACCCAAAAGAATATTAAAATGTAGTCAAGTCAATCACTCTTACCCTTTATCTTTATAACAACAGTGCCTACCTCAAAAAGTCAAGGATTCATACAAAAGTGGTGACTTACAAATTTATTCCAATGATGCTTACCATATGATAGGTATTCAACAAACCTTAGTTATTGTTATTTCTATGATTATGATTATTCAAAGAAAGCTAGTTCATACTCTTTTTTCCCCATCCTCCTCCTCCTTCTCTTTCTTCTTCTTCTTCTTCCTCTTTTTCTTCTTTGAGACAGAGTCTCTCTGTCACCCAGGCTGGAGTGCAGTGACATGATCATAGTTCACTGCAGCCTCAAACTCCTGGGCTCAAGCAATCCTCCTTTTTCAGCCTTCTGAGTAGCTGGTACTACAGGTATGTGCCTCTATGCCCAGCTAATTTTTATTTTATTTTATTATTTGTGCCCAGCTAACTAAAAAAAAAGTAGAAACGAGGGTCTCACTATATTGCCCAGGCTAGTCTCAAACTCCTCCCTCAAGCCATTCTCCCACCTCAGTCTCCCAAAGTGCTGTGATTACAGGTTTGAGCCATCACATTCAGCCCTATTTCCTATTTTCTCCCTGGTTTCCTTACTAGAAATGTCCAGTTGGTTTCAGGCACTGAAGAACGATGGACTTTCTGAGGTTGCTGCTTCATCAAGTATTTGTTCCTACTTCAAGAACTCAGGAGCTGAATATCATTTGTTGAGATACAGTGAGCTCCATCCCTAGATTGCCAAGTTACCCAGTCCACCCTGGGAATGCTCTCCCTCTCCATAATATTCAGGACATTATGGCTAAGAGGTGAAGAGGCTGCAGGGAGCAGGGGAGGGGAAGTAAACACTTTAAATGTGGCCACTGCAATTTGGCTGAGTTCCGGGTGGCAGAGATGAAATCACAGCTAAGGCCTCGCCCCATCAGAGGCTTGCCAAGAGTTCAGGTGTGATTAGCGACTGCCCGCCTAACGCATGCGTCCTCATTACAGTTTTCAGAGCTCAAAAACTCTGCTTAGCACCACAAAACAATGCCCTTTCTGACCTGGCCTCTTTGAAGGTCATAAACCACTTTAATTAAGAACAGTTTTAATAATGGAAGACTCAGGATGCCACACAAGGGCACTGTGAGTGTCTCTGAAATTAGGATGAAAAATCTCACTGTGCTGTGCATTCATGGAGCTCATTTATGCTGGGTTTAATGCTTCTTTCCTAGCAGAGTCCGGCAGCGGAGGCAAAAGAAAGGCCTTGGTACAACCTGCTTGCCCTGATATTGCTCTCCATCCCTACCTGGCCTGAGTTAGACCAGAAGATGCTTCTCCAGGGGCCTGTTCCTCTCTCCTGGAGCAGAGAGTCCAGGACGCCCCTTCCCTCCAGGAGACCATGGCTGGCCAGAGCACGTGGTCAAGCATTTCTCACACTGGGAAATTAAAATCGAGGTATAACAGAGGAAAGTGGTTGTCAACCCCAGCACTGCTGACATGTGGACCAGGTCATTGTTGTGGGGCAGCCCTGTGCACTGTAGGATATCAGTGTCAACCCACTAGATGCCAAGAACATTTGCCACCCAGTTGTGAGAAGCAGGGATCTCTCTGGACATTCCCAAATGTTTCCTGGGGGTATGGTTGCCAGACATGGCAGTAGAAATGCAGTTTGCCCAGCTAAATTTAAACTTTAGAAAAACAACAAGTAATTCTTAGTATAAATATGCCTTGTGATATTTGGGATACCTATATATAAAAAGATTGTTACTGAGTTTCCAGTTTAACTGGGCACCCTGTATTTCATCTGGTGGTCCTCCCAGAGGGACAAATTACTCCCCAGCTGGGAAATACTACCCCAGGGAACTTTGTCCTAACTATTAGAATCCTCTGATCAGCTTTTCAAATATTCCTACCCCTTGGTCAATTAATTAGACCAGAATCTATAGGTATGGAGCTAGATCATTGGTAATTTCTTGATAATCTTGCCACAGAAGATTTTATTATGTAGCAAGGCTATGCAGCCAGGTGAGAACTGCTGCCATTGTATTTCCAAAAATTCTCTGTCAATAATATTAATAGCTAGAGGTCTTGTAAAAACAAAACAAATTCCAAAGCAAACAAAGAAAGGATTCCTGCCTCCCATAACCCTGGATTTTTACCAGGTCTGACTCTGGTCAACAGGCCAGCATGGAAGACCTTGGCCCAGACCTACGGGCAAATGGCTAAGTTGACTCCATCTCACACCACAGGATATCATGTAGCAGAGACAATGAATAACTTAACAGAGCTACACCCATCACTATCGATACATATAAGGAATATAGTGCTAAGTGAAATAAAAAACAAACAAACAAAATACTATTCTTGTAAAACTCAAAACCAAGCAACTCTTAACAATGTATCCCTAAACCTGGAAAACGGGAAGGCTGATGGAAATCAAAGGAGTGGCTGCTGTGGAGATGAGTCAGGGGAATGGGATCGTAAGACACAGTGGTTCCAGGATTCCCATGGTTAATGGTATGGGAGATTCTGGAGCGCTAATCATAATATTAGACTCCAACACCTGCATATAACCAGCAAACTCATCAACATTACATTATATATATAAATAATGTTAAAACATATATATACATGCCCAGGCTGGTCTCAAACTCCTCCCTCAAGCCATCCTCCCACCTCAGTCTCCCAAAGTGCTGTGTATATATATGTTTTAAAGTGAAAAGTTCAGAGTCTCTTTTCCCCCACTAATTCATATTCAGTAGGTCTTTGTGAGATCCCAATCTCCATCTCTGATAAGGACCTCAAGTGATTCTGACACAGCTGGTGGTCAGTCTACACCTTGATGGATGATGATGGGAAGTGAACTACACTTGAGGTAAGAAGACTCGAGCTGAACACCCAGCATCACTCCCCACCTGTGGGGCTCTGGGTAGGCTGCTTGCATGCCCTGGTTCAGGTTGGACGCCCCTCCTGCGCAAGCCTATCACTCCCCTTCACCACACTAAGTTCTCCTTGAGGGGAGGACCCTGTCTTAGATGCATCTTTACTCCTGGCTCACAGTCCTGAGATGAGCATCCAGTAGGTGGTTAATAAATGTTTGCTGGACTGAGAAGAGGCACAGATACATGAGGAGCTGGGTCAGGTGTGAACAAACTAACCAAGGAGAGGTTCCCACTGGTCAGACTTCAGACACTCTGAGCATCAAAAAGAATAACAATAGCAATGATGACAACACATTACATAACTGTTTAAGAAAATAATTTGGGAGTCCACAGTAATACTCAAGATTGGGGAGTGAGGTGGGTGGACTCACCTTTACAGAAGAATGCCAGCTAATGAATACAGAAGGAATGATAAGGGTTTGAAAACCACCGCTGTGCAATTTCCAACATGACAATCCAAGTAAAGCTCATTGGTGGGTGCTAGAAACCACTGGGTGAAAGACCGATGTATTTAACTTCATGGCAGGGCTGACTTTCTGGGTGCTCAGTTTATGCAGTGGCATGGGCACCCATACTCAGAAGGGTTTCATGTTCTTCTGTCTTGAAAGTCCTAATCTTTTTTGAACAAGGGACCTCGCACTTTTATTTTTCACTGAGTTCTGCAAATAATGTAGCCATGCTGTCCATTATAGAAGGAAATGTCTCTGCCATGCAGAAGCCTGGAGAACACCACCTCAAATAAGGGATTCACTCTATCACTGATGGATGGAGGTGATGAAACACATCACTCAGTGTTCACTGACATGATGCGCTGAGTGATGCCCACATGGCCTACAAAATGCTCTTGTAAAAAATCACCTACCTGAGTCTCATCTTGGGAGCCAATCAGAGAGATCCAGATTGTGAGACAATCTCTGGCAGAAATTCTCCAGCTTTGGCTTTTCTCAGAATCCCCCGAAGGGCTTGTTAAAACCAATGCCTGGGCCCCACATCCAGAGTTTCTGATTCAGTAGGCCTGGAATGGGGCTCAAGAATATTCCAGGTGATTAGTGAATAAGTTCTCAGAAACTGCTTGAGAGATCATATTTTGAGAACCACTGTCCTGCAAAACAATGGGCCTTGACTCATCTAAAAGGTCAACGTTGTAAAAGACCAACAACAAAAGAGTGGGTAAGCCAGGTTAGATCACAGGAGACTCAAGAACCACGACAACGAAATGTCGTATATTATCTTTACTGGACCCTCTATTTTTGGTATTCTTTGTTTTTATTTTTTCAAATAATGGCAATTTTATTTTTGTGCACAAAAATTACAAAGGTGGCAATTTAGCAAATATGTCTGAACATTTTTCTATGAGTAAATGCTACTATGTAAAAAAAAAAAAAACTAATTAATGGATATGGACCCCAAAATATTTATTTAATTTTTTTTCTTTTCTGTATTTCTTTTTTTTTTTTTTTTGAATTTTTTTATCTTAAAGATGTGGGGTACAATTCAGAATTAGGTATACAAGTGGTCATAATACAGGTAAGGTTTAGGGCCTCCTTTTGGTCCCCACTTTGCCTCGTTAGAGATCAGGTCTCCTCATTGTTATTATGTGCCCCCCCCCACCTGGCAGTGCCCCACTCCTGCCCATCCCTTTCTTACTATATTATGGTAAATGTTCAGGGTCTGCTTATGAATGAGAACTTGTGGTACTCAGTTCTTTGTTTCTGTGATAGATCAGTGAGTATGAGAGACTCTAAATCCATCCAAGTTGCTGTAAAGTCCATAATTTTGTTCTTCTTTATGGCTGCATAATATTCCATCATGTATATGTATCACATTTTAAAAATTCAGTCCAGTTTTGATGGGCAGTACAGTTGGTTCCATGTTTTTGCTATTGTGAATAGTGCTACAATAAACATTTATATGCATCTGATTTAAGTTTGGACCCCATATTTTTAAAGGTACCTACAAAGCACATCTCTGGACAATTGGGGGAATTGGGATAAAGTTCTTCTATGAGATCATATCCTTGTATCAGTGTCACGTTTCCTAGGTTTGATAATGTTATCCTGGTGACGTGGGAGAAAGCCCTTACTCCCAGGAGACACAGACTCAAGTATTTAGGGAGAACACATCATTCATAATGTCTGCAATTACCTTCAAATAGTATTTCAAAAAAATTAGTGTGTGTATATGATACACATAGACACACAAACACATTGAGAAAAATTTAGACTGCAAGAGAGAAAGCGTTAAACAGATAAAATATTGAGAAGTCATTGAAACATTGTTGTGTGTCACATACCTGCTAGTTGTTGGCTAATGTATAAAATGACACTGCCCCTGCTCTTGTGACAAGACCGACTAGTGTGTATTGTCTCCTAGGGCAGCCATAACAAAGTATCACAAACTAAGCAATTTAAAATGACAGAAATTTATTTTCTCACCATTCTGGAGTCCAGAAGTCTGAAATTGAGGCGTTGGCAGGTCTGATTTCATCTCAAGGCTATGAGGAGTGTCTCAGGTTTCTCTCCTGGCTGTTGGTGAGTTGGAAATCTGTGGTATTCCTTGACTTTTAGCTGGAGTGTCACTCCAGTCTCTACCTCTGCTGTCACACGGTCTTCCCTGTGTGTCTCCAAGTGTCCCTCTTCTTATAAGAACACCAGACATTTCATTATCCCCCACTCCAATCCCGGGTGACCACATCTTAACTAATTACATCTGCAAAGACTTTGTTTCCAAATACAGTCACATTCTGAGGTTCTGTGTGGACATGAGTTGGGGGCAGATGCTATTTAATGCAATCTATGATGGGACCTGAGGGATGAGTGTTCCAGCACATAGGCCAGAACCATGGGTGGGGGGACAGGGGAAGGCACCCAGGAGTCCAGGGGCACAAGTCTCCTGTAGGAGCCCCGGGCCTTGTCTCTCTCTGAACTCACAGAAATCTGTGGCCAGTCAGGGTCAGCCTGAGCACACATCAGCAGCATCAAAGCCTTCCCTAGAGACCCAACCTAGTCAGCCCAGGTTGGTAGACTCAATTCACCATGCAAGATGTCTCCAACCTTTCTTCTATGGCAGTCAGAGGCTACTGCCTGCCAGCTCATTAGGAGAGAGGTGCCCCGCCCCCTTCTCACTGGCCTATCTTTCCTTGCAAACACTGGCCTTGCCACACCTGCCACCTTCATGCACCTGCCCCTCCTGAGCACGGGTGGTTCTCACCAAAGGGTTCCAGCCATGAAAACATAAGAACATAGGTCCTCAGTGTCACAGTCAAAAGGGAATCAAATCCAGAATCGGGTGATGTCTTTGCAAATTAAAAATCTGTGCCACAATGAGCACAACCACTCAAACTAATAATTACATAAACTCCCATTATGGGTGGCATAGTAATTACAATAGGTCCTCTTGGCAAATGGGAGAAGCAACTTAGGTTTCTATTTCCTTCCTTAGGCAGCTGCATCCTGGTATGTCAGGTGGAGATTCTCCCCTCCCACCCCCACCCTCCCCCACCCCCCACCCCCCTGCCCGCCCTATCTCGGGAATGCTCCTGGATAGGGTAAGAAGGGTGCAGGAATCCCTGCCCCACTCTCTCAACAGGGCAGGTGATCTGTGATGGAGTAGAAAGATGTTGAAAGATGCAGTAAACACACATGAAGTCACAGGCAGAACGCGGGCTTGTAAGAGGGGGTGTCCATCCCATGGCTGCCTGACCTCTCCCTCTGACCTCAGCTTAACCCCATCCTCCCTGCCAGCTGTACTTCAGCCTTACCGGTCTTTCTTCTCATAGGGCAAACACGGTTTCTGTACTCTCACAGTGCACCTCCACCCTCAAATCTGTGGGTTTTTCTCCTACATCAGGCAATGTGCCAATTCTCTGCCATCACCAACAGGGTTTCCTCCAACTCAATTCCATTCTGACACTATCTACCCGGAGTTCATATCAGATCCCACAAGTTAAAGGGCTAGTCCCACAAGACCACCCCTGCGTCAGATGCCAGTCGGAAGTCAGGGCCTCCCTTCTCGCTTCTGACTGCCTGGCTGTAAAGCAGAGACTCCCATAACCCCCTTCTCTGGTTCAATGATCTGCTAGAACAGCTCACAGAACTCAGGAAATTGCTTATTATCACAGGTCTAATTATAAAGGACAGAACTCAGGAATGGCCAATTGGAAGAGATGTGGGGGTGGGGGGAAGCACGAGGTAGGGACAGGAGCCTCCATGCCCCCTCCAGGCACTGCCACCCTCCCGTGAGGATGCCCAGAAACTCTCCAAAAACTCTGGGATTTAGGGTTTAATTGGACTCACATTACAGAGGCATGACTGATTAAGTCATTGGCCATTGGCCATTAAACCCTTTCTCCAGCCCCTTCCTGGAGATCAGGGGCAGGGCTGAGCACCCCCATCCCTTAATCACATGGTTGATTCTTCTGGTGACCAGCTCCCACCCCCAAGATTCCCCTCATTAGCATACACTTAGGTATGGGTGAGAGGGGCTTACGATGAAACAACAAAATGTGCTCCTCTCACTGCTGTTGTTCAGGAAACTCTAAGGGTTTTAGGATCCCTGTGTCAGGAACCGGGGATGAAGATGAAATATGTATTTCTCACTATATCACAATATAACGTGTCTGCTTCAAGAATACCTCACAATGATTCCTGCCCCTGCCCCTGTGCCCTTTCTGTCCCCCCACTGGGATCGCACCACCCACACATCTTCCTCAGTACAGACACTACATCCACGTAGAATCCACAGTGGATTCTCCATGCCATGAGAGTTGACTTGATGCCCCTTGAAGGAAGGAGTCATGGCATTCCTCAGAACTCCCTCAGAGAGGGTCTCCAACCCCCTGTGTCAGGTGCTATTGCACGGCTTCCTATTCCTTGGTACCCATGAGCAGCCCATGTTGACTCATCATCTTGCTCAATGCACTCACAGTCTGTCTCCTACACTGGAATGTAGGTCCCTTGAGAGCAGAGATCTTGCTGAGTTGTTTGTGGCTCTGTCCCAAGGTCCAGTGGTGCCTCTGCCCCTTGGGTGGTGTTTGACGAATGTCCATGAGTAAATAAAAAAAGGATTGGAGGAGTAAATCAATGGACTTCTATTCTCATCCATTATGTCTGAGCCTCCAATAATCCACTGAGGGAGGTATTGTCGTTTCTTCCTTTTATAGATGAGAAAGCTGAGACCTGGAGACACTTGGCACTCAGGCACCTGATGTGGCAGAGCCTGGTCCCCACCTGAGGCTGTCTGCACCCCCCCCTCACGGCATCATGCCATGTCAGGAGTGCTGGTCTATTAATGGACTCTCGAAAGGAGAAAGAGGAGCAGCTTATAAGTCTACTCATTTAAGCACAGTCTCCTCCTCACCTTACTGCAAATAAGCAGACCCCCTTCTTTTCAACCTCAATGTAGACTCCGGTGAGGATTTTCCATGCCATGGGACTAGACTTGAAGGGAGGGGTCATGGCTTACCCATCCTTCTCTTGTCCACGGCACACAGCAGCCCAGCATCAGACATGCTGTGGGGCCTGGGAATTCATATTGAAAGACTAGACTTCTCACATACCCATGAGTCAGGATTCCCAGATAGTCTGAGCCAGGGTATGAAGTCTAGAGCCTCGCTGGGCAGCCGCCTACACCTAGCAAGACCTGGACAAGCGGGAATGGTGATGATTGGTGGAGATGTCCAGTTTATGCTGGGGGCTGGGAAGGACCATATGGAGGGATGGGGATGCTGAAGTCAGCCTCATCTGTGTTCCCAACACAGGCCTGGCTGTGCCCCTGGCTGTGTGACCTTAGGAGTCACTCAATCTCTCTGAATCTCAGTTTTCCTTCTATCAAAAGGGCATCATAACCATACCCATTTCAGAGGGTAGTGAGGATTAAAATAAGCAAGTCGGTCAAGGCTCTCAGTCCACAGCCAGGCACATGTCTACAGCTCAACAGATGTTATCATCATCAGCTCTGGGATGAAGCATAGACCTTCACAATCAAGGCCAAGTTTCCAGTAGCCACAGAATCCCATTCCTCCAGGCACAATGGCTGTCCCAAATCCAGTTACCCCTATCCTAACTCACCCCACCGGTGATGATGCCCCCAGATGCAGCATCAGGGTACATTTGGATCCTTATGTCTGCAGGCCAAAGGCAAAGCCAGGACCCATAAAGGACCAGGTACCTTTTTTTAAATCTAAGTTGCTTGCTTCCTGGCAGTTTGGTCAATAACTCCACCAGAACCTTCTAAGCCAGGATAGATGGTATACCAGGGAGCTCCCAGCAGCCAGTTTTACAGCACTCAAACCCACACTAAGCTCCAGGCTCCTGCCAAAAGAATCCCATGAAGGGAGGTGAGGACAGCTTTCTCTTAAGAGCTTTCCAAAGGTGACAGTGTTGACTTTACCTGACTTCACATTTGTAAGAACTGAGACATGACTCACATGGCTTTCAAAGGACCAAATCAGGATTGGCATCCTGGGCACCTTAGCCCCCTGCCCCCCCGCCCAGCTTGTCTAGGATACTTGAATAGGTCAGTGGACTGGAGGAGGAAACCTTTCTAATGACTGATTTCTGCTTTTCCTCCACTCAGGAAGCTGAGACTTCGGTGTCAGATAGGACTCAGAAAAATACCAAAAAACGGAGTTTCTTGTTCTTGAAGGTTGAGTAGAAAATGTCTACCAGGTACATTTCTTCATGTGCCTGGAGCACACCCAGGCCAGAAAAGAAGATGCTCTTCATTATCGACAGCAGAGCTGCTACTCATGTCTGTTTTGCATGGAGCAAGACATACTTGAGACTCAGTGAGAAACCATGAGCCTTCTGGGAAGGGGATTGACTCTCCCTGGGCTTTAGTTTCAACCTCTGTGTGGAGAAAAAAAGTGGAATAATTCCTGCCTGGTTCAATTAAAATGACTAAGTAGGATACCCCATTCTCCATTGGGTTAAATTATTCAGAACATTTTAATTGAGCACATATTAGGTACTACGCATCTTACTGGCAACAGTTGTGTGCAAAATAAGCACAATTCTGCTCTCATAGGACACTTGGTAAATATTAATTTCTTTACCCAAAATTTTTACTTTACTTTAAAAACTACATTATTATACTGACTTTCTTCATACCACCAAAAAGTCTTATTCATATACCTTTTGTTTATGGAAGCTACTAAGCTATTTTATTCAGGATGGTCATATGCCAAGCAATGTGTTCAAGGGTTTGCATGCACTATCTCACTTAATCCTCACAACCACCCACCAGGAGATAAGCTCATTATTCTTTCTATTATAAAGATGAGGGAACAGACTCAGAAGGTCATTAGATGCAGTACCAGAATTGAGATTCAAACCCAGATGACCTGACTGCAAAATCAAGACCCCCAATGCCTTCGACACACTGCACAGTGGGTTCAGGCAGGGATGGGACCCCAGCCCATCCACTCTGATCCCAAGCCAAAATGCCACCCCGCTCGGCTGCCAGTCCAAGTCCCATATGTGCCAGCCCAGCTGGCTGTGGCTTCAGCAAAGAATTTATTTCTCCTCCCCTGCACTTGAATGATTTCATTTTTCCCTCTTACTCCTCGCCCAGAAACCACTCCGCTGAAATGTTGATTTACCACGGGGGCTCCCACTTTGGGGCAGGCCCTTTAATTGCTTCCTGAAAGAGTCTTTGGTGCTCTTCTGAGAGCTCTGATTGGAATTTTTAAAGAATTATAATTTCCCAAAGCAAGCTGTCATTAAAATTCCACAAACCTCCCTGTTAGCATCTTAATATCCCCACCGATCTGGGCTCAGCTGACATCTCTCCATGGTTTTCCAGGTGGATGACCTTAAAAGGGTTCCTCCAATCCTCAGGGCCTGGATATCCCCCCGCCACCTCACAAGGCTGACATGGGGTCGAATGGGAAGGCAGATGTCAGGTTTGTAGGCCTGCCTAGAAAACTAGATTCTCAATATTAAGCTAAATGAGACCTTAGGGACCCTCTAGTTCAAACACTGAATATAACTTAAGTGGAAACTACAGTTCAGAAGAGGGAAGTGACTTGCCAAAGGTCACACAACTGTAGATGGTTTCTCAATGTTTATTCTAGTATCTAGTGTCACCATCATTACAGTATTTATTTTTTATTTTTTTATTTTTTGAGTCGGACTCTCACTCTGTCACCCAGGCTGGAGGGCAGTGGCATGCTCATGGCCACCGCAGCCTCTACCTGCTGGGCTCAGGCAAGCCTTCCACTTCAGCCTTCCAAGTAGGTGGAACTACAGGTGCGTGCCACCACGCCAGGATAATTTTTTTTATTTATTGTAGATATGAGGTCTTGCCAAGTTGCCCAGGTTGGTCTTGAACCCCTGGTCTCAGGCAATCCTTTCATCTCCGCCTTCCAAATTGCTGGGATTACAGGCTTGAGCCACCACATCCGGCCCCTGTATTTCTTACTGCCTCCCCCTTTTCCCCATGATCCCAGAGAACTGTCATCAGTGTGAACAATGGGGTGGGGAAGAAGAGGGAATTTAATTTTACCTAGCACTCCTTATGGTTGGAAAAGTCTATGAAGAAGATGGCATCTACCCCATTTTATAAATAAGGACACTGAAGCTCAGAGCGGGTAAGTAAGCTGACCATGGTCACATAGCCAGTGGGCTCTTGAGTCAGGATTCTGACCCATGTCTGCTTGACTGTGAAGCCTGTTCTCCTTCAAACTATCATACCATCAACCTGGAATTGTGCCCACGTCTGGATGCCCAGGGTATGGCTGTGTCTCTATGAAGCTGACTTAAACATTTCAATGATTATATGTGAGTCTCTATCAGTTGGTGTGGTGGTTTCTAAAAACACCCACAGATTCTTTGGCACCCCTCCTTTCAAAAACTGGAGCCTACTTCCCCTCACCACCTCCCTTGAGTGTGGACTAGATTTTAGTGACAAGTAGCATACAGAAGAAACAGCAGTAAGTGACTTCCAAGACTAAGTCATAAAAGGCCCTGTGGTTTCTTTTTTGCCCTTCTTGGATACCAGGCTCTGGATGGAGGCCAGTTGCCATGTTGTAAAGTTGCTCGAGCAGTCCTGTGGAAGAGTCCACATGACAGGAAACTGAGGCCTCTTGCCAACAGCCACAGGTCTGAGCCATAGTGTGAGTGGATCTTCCAGCCCCAGTCAAACCTTCAGATGACTACAGCCTCATGAGAGACACTGAGCCAGAACCACCCCACTAAACAACTCCCAAATTCCGGAAACTCAAAAACTGTGATATCATAAGTATCTGTTGTTTTAGGCTAAGTTTAGGGTGATTTATTATATAACTATGACAACTAATGTTGTTAAATTTTTAAAATAATAACCCCCTGGAAATTTAGTGGCTGAAAACAATAACCATTAATTTTGCTTATGATACTAATGGATCGGCAATTTGGGCTAGGCTCAGCTGTGTGGCATACCTATTTTCAGCCAGGCTTCCTCCTGCTTTGTGGTGAGCTGTGGGAAAGCAGAATGAATACTCTGGAGGTTGTTTGGCTGTCAGCTTGGGCAATGAGAAAAAAGACAAAGAAGAAATGAGCCTAGACTGAGAATTGCACAGTCACATCTGTTGTGTCCTATTAGCTAAAGCAAGTCACCAGTTAAGCCAAAATTCAAGGGATTGAGAAACAGACTCCACCTCTTCATGGGACAGGCTGTAGAGTTACATTGCCAAGGCTCTGGTTGTAGGGAGGTATGGAGAACCCAGTCCATTTTGCAATTTACCACAGAGATTGGATTTATTTTAAATGTAATCATTACCATCATCACCACTATCAGCAGCAGCAGCTACAGCGGCAGACGGGTGTTTTAATATTCTAAGCTGCTAAGCCATTCCATTGAAAAAGAAGACTGGAATAGGCCAGTATTGAAATGTCATCAGCACAGGTCAACAAGAGCCGGTGAGACACTTGAGGAGAATTGCCTCAAGATGCTGCGCTCACTCAGACTATGGGATGGTCAGTAGCTTCATTTGTCTCCAGAAAAGTGGCTGTAAACCTGAAAGCTAAGTACTTCCCAGGAAGAAACCAAGATGAGTAGAATATTCCTGAAAGAATGTTTTGCTTCCAGCTTTTCTGGGTAAAGTACAGAAGGAAACAAAGAAAAAAAAGATGGAGAAAAGAAAAATGAAAAAAGCATAGAGATGTTTTAGCTTTTGGCAGGAAGCTTTGCAAAAAGTAAATGATTACGTGGAATTACCTTGATTGACTGAAGACAGATATAAAAAAAAGAATGTGATTCACATTAATAGTCACTAGAATTACTTCTTTACAGATGCTTTTTTCCTTTGTAATATATACTTGACATCAATAAGAATGGATAGAGTCAACTTAAAATCATATTTTATAATATATGTCTGTATGCACATGTGGTTATATAACTGTATACATCCATATATAGTGCATTACAGATGTACAGCTATATATCATATATACCATAGATATATGTATATATAATTATACATGTATATATTTCTATATGAATGCATACATAAATATATATATTATTTATATATACTTTGTATGTCTATAAAGATGTTTTAGGAGAGAAATAGGTGTAATTATAGTTAGATATAAATATGTAACTATATGTTATATAACTATATGTTTGTATTACAAATATCTAAATTTATATTATATAGATATAAATATGTATATATTTCTTACTGAAAAATTCCTACTTGTTGCAGAGGTTTTTCCTTAACTCTTCCAAACAGAAATAAATGTGATCCTCTGGAATTCCATACGTTAGTCATACCACTACTCTAGAATGTGATACCATGGCCTTTTGTTTTATGGTAGGTCAAGACTTTCAGCTCTGTGAGGACAGGGCCACTGGTTTTGTGAGCTCTATCTTTCCAATGTCTGCATGTTTGTTCATGAAGCAATACTTCACATACCACAGGAAAAGTTGCCCAATCTCTCACGTTCTTTCCATAAGAAGGTATTAATTGACTGGAAAATCATGTTCTCACGAGTATATTCCAAGACATAGAAAAGGGCAAGATGGGAACTTTTCTGGGAAACAACCAAATCTTATTCAAATATTTTCCAATCTAAACTTTACTTCTTATAACAGGTCTACGAGCAGACAAACCAGATTATATCCTCATTTGACACACGAGAAATACATCGATATAGATGATTCAGGACAAAAACATGTTTGCAGTGGTCTGTGTTCCCTTGAGATAAAGGTACGTCCGGTCATATCCCAATTTCTAAGCCTAGGTAAGAGCTCTGTGTCCCAGGTGGCTGGCTTTCTGGGGATCACCTTTGCTTTGGAGCTCCTGCCTTGGCATATGCCGTGTTCGCTGCAGAACCATTGACTTGTGGTTGGAACTCAGCTTTTCCCTCTCTTCTCTCCATTTCCAACAAAAATCTCCATTTATATCAAGTATGATGACTTAGGCGAGGCAGCAAGTAGAGTGGAGCACAGGCCCACAGTTACACATGGAAACTAACATGCCTGCTGTTAAAATGTTTGTGATCTACCATCAGTCTGACTTCTTCTCCACCCCTTTTTCTGTGGTTTCCTTGCTCTCTGTCCTGGCCTGGAGCCATCCAATCCCTCTCCTTGACATGGGCAGAGGAACACAGCATAGCCATTCTCTTTCATTAACTTGGCTCTCACAGGACTCTCTCCTGTCCTACTGTCCTGCCTTGCTATTTTTCCAGACAGAATTCCTCCTTAAGGCATACAATGCCAGCTGTTATGATCATACACATTTCATCATATACTTCCACTCTCTACATAAATATGTATGGGTCCAGATCAGCTGAAGGAATGGAGTAAGCCTCAAAAAGGAGTACTTTGGTGGCTTGTAGGGATACAGAATGACGGGCCTGGGGGCCTCCAGGAGAGGCTGGTTGAAGAAGAGCTTTGCTTGTGCTTTTACAACTGGTACACCTCTGTGAATGCAGCCAACAACCAGAATATCCCATGGGGCATGTAAAACCGTGGCCACCCAAAGGGGCAGCATAGAAGATGAACTAACCCTTGGACTGAGAAACTTGAATTAGAAACCCAGCCCTGTCCTGAAGTAGACTTTATTCTTGATATATCAGCCATGTCTTTAATCTTCTGTACTCTGATGCCTTAACATCTGGGGCTTTGCTGACCCTGGAGGCACTAATCCTCCCAGGGTTAGCCAAGTCCTAGAGATAGCAAACAACTGCTGCAGGAGTGTGCATGTTAAATGCAAACCAACCAGTCCAGAGCTCACCCACCCCCAACCACCTCCTCTATCTGTCGGGCTCTCACTCTCCACCTGCCCTAATCACCCCAGGGCCAGGGACCAGACAACTAGAAACAGACCCTGTGCCCCAAGCCCACTGAAATTATTAAAACTAGCCATTCTTAACCTGCTTACACTGCCTCTTCTGTACCTTCCATGGAAACCACAACACAGGCTCCCAGCCATGGTTCTCCTCCTGGTGTTTCCCCGTGTTCCCGCCCGCTTCATGGCATGGTTTGTCCTCTCCTCTCAAAAACTGTGAGTAACAAACTATCTTTTAAGTGGCAGTCATTTCTTGATCTGTTAGTCTTACATAATACAAGTTTTCTTTTATAATTAAGTATGCTTAATTGGAAAATAATAATTGTACACATTGGCTAGGCACAGTGTTCACTCATCCCAGCACTTTGAGAAGCCAAGGTGGGAGGATTGCTTGAAGCCAGGAGTTTGAGACCAGCTTGGGCAACAAGGTGAGACTTCATCTCTATAATTATTATTTTTTTAATTAGCCAGTTGTGATGGAGCACACCTACAGTTCCAGCTATTCAGGAGGCTGAGGCAGGAGGACGCTTGAGCCCAGGAGTTCAAAGCTACAGTGAGCTATGATCACCTCACTGCACTCCATTCTGTCTCTTAAAAAAATGCAAAAATAAATTAAAATAACTACATATTTGTGGGGTAAACAGTGATATTGCAATACACATAATGTGTAGTGATCAGAACAGGGTGATTAGCACATTCATGACCTCAAGCATGTATTATGTCTCTGTGTTGGGAACATTTAATATCCTCCTTTTGTATTTCAAAACACTTGGATGGGTATGGCCACACTGCAGGCCTCGGTCTCTTGAGCCAGAAAATGCTTCACTGACTAGGCCAGTATTTTTTTTTCTTTTGAGTCAGAGTCTCACTCTGTCACCCAGGCTAGAGTGCAGTGGCATGCTCACAGCCACTGCAGCCTTGACCTGCTGGGTTCAGGCGATCCTTCCACCTCAGTCCTCCAAATAGCTGGAACTTCAGATATGTACCGCCATACCCAACTAATTTTTTTTTAATTTATTGTAGAGACGAGGTCTCACCAAGTTGCCCAGGCTGGTCTCGAACCCCTGGACTCAGGCAATCCTCTCGCCTCAGCCTCACAAATTGCTGGGATTATGGGCATGAGACACCCACCTGGTTAGGCCAATATGTCTTAACTTCACTCTGATGTCAAGTTTATGTATTTCTTTTTTTTTTTTTTTTTGAGTCAGAGTCTCGCTCTGACAACCAGGCTGGAGTGCAGTGGCTCACGGCCAGCCCAGCCTCGTCCTGCTGGGGCTCTCATGATTCTTCTGCCTCAGCCTTCCAAGTAGCCAGAACTACAG